>RWJN01000073.1:0-98241 GCA_004332605.1 Steccherinum ochraceum
AAACAAATAGCATACTGTAATCTGCCCTCTCCAGCTCTGGTTATGTCAATTGCAATGTACTTACCACTAGCAGTACAATGACAATACCGCAGACCCGTTTCGGCTGCCTGGTCCAAGTACTGACCCGAACCACCGCTGAGGACGCGCCATTGGCAGGCATCAAGGGGAAGAACGCCTTCCAGGACGACACAAAGCTTCGATTGCAGTGTGGCCGAGCCGTGACAAGCTCGGGAAAAGATCTGGCAGCCTCAATGGACTTCAACTGAACCCAAACCAGTCAACAGAGATCGAAATTTCCGCGAAAATACCGCTTGAGATGTCGTAAAAATGGCCCAAAAATTTGGCCACGCCGAAAACACGTGGGAAAAATCCGAGAAGGGTGTTTTTGGACTCTTTCAGCCTCCCTGAGTTCGAATCCGAGGTCAGTTTGACCCAAAAAAATCTCGTTCGACCGCTATTCGAGCGTTACTAAATTTGATTGCTTTGATTGTCCGCAACTGTATCCCTCTTGTGCCCCCCTTCATAAGACACTGTCCCTCTTGTGCTGCCTATATATCTTCTACCCAATAATCCCCATTTTTCTTGGCCCTCGCTCCTTCGACGATCATGGGCGCAGATCTCTGTCCCTTCTCGGGGTCCGAAAAAGAGATACCAAACATTACAGAAAGCCACAACTTCGACGATCAGCTCAAGGCGGACACCTTTCCCCATCGACTCTTTTCCAACGACATCTCCGAAAAAGCTCATGAACCACGAAAACGTACCAAGTCCTTCTATTTCGTTCTATTCTTCGGCGTCATACCCGTGTGGTCCGTTATACCACTCTCGTGGGCGTACGTCTCGTATGCCCTCTATTCAGGTCTGATTTGGATACCGGACTGGCGGTGGAGAAGTCTGTTCGCGCTAGCTGCCTCTGAGGTACGTCGCTACGCTGTTTCATCTCTGCGGGCGAATTGACCTGATGTGATCCAGGTACTCTTCAGCATATATTACTTTTGCATGTCGCACTACATTGCGGGACCTAGCCCCATGGCGACGAACAGCCTTGCAGAGCTTCAAGCTGCATATGCACGCGTCTTGCGTGCCGGAATGGGAATCCAAACGATTGGCAAACCGGAGGAGGAGCGTCAAGCGATACCGTGCCTTTTGGACGAGGAGATTACCGCGCTTGATCCTATGGACCCGCGAGCTGTAGATTTCAGAAACTTCCTGAGGAATTGGTGAGTGGGCTTTTTCAAATGCAGATTGATCTTCATTGAACTGTTCATAGGTTTGGTCGAGTCCCTTGGTCATCCATTCGCAGAGAGAACGTATACATTTGGTTATACTGGTCAATTTTCAACGAAACGTTTACTACGATGGATGACATTCCCAGAACTAAGCGCAGACTGCTCGACGAGACAGTGGAATTGCTGGAAAGACGAGCGGGCATGAAATTTCCGGGAGGATTCAACCCTGAAGTGTCTACACTCCGGCTCACAGTGGACCCCGTTACTACTGCCGCTAGACCTCTAGTGTGGTATTTGGTAGTATCTGTGGTCAATTGGGGGCTACGATGGAGGCTGGAGTCGAAGTGGCATGCGCGCCGGGGGACGTTTGAAGGGCTTGAGTACGTCAATTCAACTACTGTACCTCGCAGTGTACTAATCTCGCGTTGGTTTCAGCTACATTCTTCGCATTCCACCCGACTGGTCTCCCAGCACAGGTCAGCGGCCGGTCGTTTTCATGCACGGACTAGGCCTCGGTCTTTTCCAGTACGCTCACTTCCTCGAAACCATCTTCAAAGCAGAACCCGACCGTCCTTTCCTTGTTCCCCTCTTCCCATTTGTGTCTCAAGAGATCTTCCACCCCCGCTATCTGAGACCTATCGGCCGTCAGGAAAGTGCCAAACTCATCGGCGGACTGCTGAAGGAGCTGGGTTGGGTGGACAAGGACGACACAGAACACGAAGCGGAGTCTTCAGAAGAGAAGACAGTGAAACCAAAGCCCCGCACAGGCGTCACTATGCTCAGTCACTCTAATGGGACGTTCATCCACTGTTGGCTCCTGAAGGCGCATCCCAAGATGATCACGCGATCATGTTTCGTCGACCCAGTGGTATTCTGCCAATGGGAAGGTGATCTCTGCTACAACTTCTGCTACCGTCCATGCGCTACAGTAAGTCCCGCTTTCCCCGTTGCAATCCGTCGTTCACTCATCCTTTCATTATTCACCAGGGCATCGAGCTTATCATCAAGTACTTCGTGGGTATGGAACTTGGTGTTGCCTACTATATTCAACGACACTTCTGCTGGAGCTCCAACACGCTTTGGTACGATGAGATCCCCAACGCACACGACCCCAACAAAGCGATGTTCATCCTGGGCGGCAAAGATGATCTTGTCAACGGCCCTGTATGTATACTCTTTTCCGTTCTCACGAGACGGCTGGGCTGATACTGATACGCGATCCTTACAGCGAGTTCGGCGATATCTCCAGTCTCATGGCATTGACCGTGGGCTGTACTATAACCCTCTGGGCCGCCATGGGCAAGCACTGTTGACAAACGATCAAGCCTTTTCCGAGGTTCTGAAGTGGCTCCGAGAACCTACGACTCCGTAATTTTGGATATGTACGACGACACGACATCTTGGATGCATTCTCACCGACAACGTACACCTCTACCCAAGGACACTCTCCAATAGATACCTTCATCATCGTAGCAGTTTTGTATTTCCTTTCTCTGTCAGTAATCTTCTCGCCGTAATTCCACCGCTTGGTTAGGGTTCGTACTCGCTGTGCATTTTTATTCATAGAGATTGGGCATTCTGAACGTATAATCGTAGTACTCGACTCTTTTATTATACCCATTTGGCTTTGTCTTTCCCCACGATGTGCTTTCCTAGCCATTTCCATAGACGTATTTTATTGTAGCAATGTATCAACGCCGTCGACTTCTTTACACATGACACGTATTTACTGTTTAGTACACCATCTCACTAGACCATGCTGCGATTGAAATTAAAGTCGCCCCAAGCTACTACTTTACAACTGATTTCCTCAAGACGACTGTGGTTCCTACCGGCGACGAGGTGGAGAAATCCCCGTCTTGACAGAACAGATAAAGAGTCTGGGGAAGAGCCTCATCGCATTCTGATAGTTGATCTCCTCGAGCGTCCTTGCATCGTCGTCTGAGCCCGCGTAAAATTTGTCCAACTCTTCCGTATACCACGATATAGTCTCCCTGCTCACCGCTGTATCGAGAATTAGTTAGTACACCTCTTCGTGTGCGCCAAGGCTGACTCACCAGGGAAGTCCGTTCCAAAGAGCATCTTCTCAGGACCAACAAACGACTTCATAGCCGTCAAAGTGGTCTCGGACGCGCTGAGAGCGGTTTCGAAGTAAAACGTCTTGAAGTCTTCCATGATCTCTTCGGGCGACAGTGGACATCCCATATGACCTGAAAGCACGGCGACGCGTGACGTGAGGAAGGGGACGCTGCCGCCTAGATGCGCGAGGATGATTCGGACGTTGGGGTACATGCGTTTCTTTCCCGAAACGACGAGGTGGGCGGCTGCTTTGAACGTTTCGTTGGGCACCTGGAGGTGTGATTTGAGAATTCGGGCAAGCTTGGAGGAGAAGCTTGCGAAGCAACGACCTACCTCCGTTATCGGGAGTCCTAGGAAGGGATGAGGGTATGGGGTTGATGACGGCGTTTGAGCACCGTGTAGGAAGACGACACATCCTCTCCGATTGAGTTCCTTCCAGAGAGGATCATACGCTTCGTCGCCAATGTATTCTGATCACATATGGTAGAACCGTTAGAAGGAGGTGCATATATGCGTGGTATAAGGACTTACTCGCGTCCGCTCCTTGCCCGTATGAAGACGAAAGGCTGACTCCATCCGCATGCAAGTGATCCAACGCGAAGATGAGCTCGTCGAGGGCACCTGTATGTATCGAAGCCGAGTCGTTAACACTATCATATACGCGTCCCGTATGACTGAATGCTTACCCAGTTCGTCTGTGGGATCAGGCAAACAAGCAAAAAAGCCGAAGCGACCAGGATGATCTTGACATATTTTGGATGCCATGATATTCAGCTCTCGGGCTTGGGCGCAGGACTCCGGACCAGGTGGTCCGCTTAGTACGCCGGCAGGAAAAGAAAGCACCGCGGTGTCGATTCCGAGTGCGTCCATCGTATCGAGACTCAGCTCGGGTGTCCATGGGAGATTTTCTGGAGGCGTTCGCCAGCCGACATGGTCGTTCGCTTCGAGCTTGGATTGCATTAGGCTGGGCGGAAAAATATGATGGTGTACGTCTATACGACGAGGAAGTTTCTGTCAACCTCATCCGTCAGATATCAATTGTTCAATATGATTCCATAACACGTACCTTGAGGGGGAGCAAGGGTGCGGGCATATCGTGGATGTTATCTTAGATGCGCTTGAAGGTGAAGGGGGAAAGGAAAACCGTTAGAGTATCAGTAAAACGAAAGAATAAATGATTTCTGGAGGACATCTTGCAGGGAATCTCGTCCAGAAGGATAATAGCTGTCGTTGAGTATTGAATGACGGCCTGTTCGGCAGCAGAGGCCAAATGTGGGCGCATCTCGATCGAGGCACTTACTGTCACCTTTCTTCACAGCGTGTCAAGAGAGCTTCTTCACTGATGTCATTGCATCATTCTGACAAGTACATGCATGCACAGATAATAACAGACCAAATCATAGTCACACTTTGGACTTTGGTAAGATTAGATCGCTGCTGGGATGCAACCAGAGACACTGGTGAGCTGTGAAGGGCAGTTCACTTGCTCATACGTGATTTGCCTGCAAGGACCTTCTGTGAGCTCACAGAAGGACGCGCTAGAAGGCAGCCGACTTACCATTCGTTCACATCGCCTCCAGCCCTGTGAAGAGCGGTGAAGAATAAGGTCACTGTCGTGATTAACACAAGAAGGAGAAGGTCGACATACCATTGCCACCTCCAGTGGCAGCCGGCCTGCAGGTTGGATGGAAGCTGAGAGCACTCAGCGTCGGAAGTCACACCTATGAGTATCTGAGATCAGGGAAAGGGAACGAGTCTACCAATGCGAACAAGACGTACCGCCGTATTGACGACCCCAGCCACCAGCGGGAGCACCGTATTGAGCGGTGCACGCATTGTAGTCTTCACTCAAAATTAGCACAAGCTCTCTGTTCACGAAGCATCGCATAGACAAACCTCCGACTCCTCCACCTGGCGTCTGAGCAAAATAATTTCCGTCAGTCGCGATCATATGTGGTCGTCTTCAAGGAAGATGCGTACGTAGATATCAAAGTCTGTATCAGTTATACCTGCGAAAAGCTTGTTAAATACATTTCACGAGGCGCAATGTATCACCGCGGACTCACCTCCAGCGTTAATGGCCTGAACGATCATCGACTTCCCGACGCCAGCCCCGGACGTCCAAGTGAACTGGTAGCACTTGCAGCCTAACACGATCGTCCAGCTCAGCGTCCGGCAGCGAGACAGTAAGGCACCCGCTGAACTTACAGGATGATGTGGCTGTATTGCCATGCCCAGCAAACCCGTACGACAACGTGCTGTTGACGATAATAGGCTGGTAGGTCTGGCACGAGAAAGCACCTCCGCCTTGTGTGAAGCATGCGTTCTGTGCACCTGCTGATGCGACACCGTTGTTCTGATTGCAGGACTTAACGGGACCAGTCGCGCCTAAGATGTGTGCAAATTGATGTGAATTGAAGGAGAGGCAGGGGCTGGATGAGTTTACGAACCTGGGGACAGATTCGATGTATAACCACAAGCGGGTTCGCAGCTAACGCACAGGGTAAGCCCTCGGCTAGAATATCAATTCGGCTTAACACATACCAGTCCCACGTTGTCGTGGTCGTTCCTGCGGTCTGCTGTGCTGTGACTGAGACTGCCAAGAACAAGATGGAGGTAAGTGTGGCCACGGTCGCGTGCATTGGTACAACAGTATTGTCGGAAGACTGTGACTCGGACTGAGCTGCCTACTGCACCATCGCCACATTGCGACTTATATGTCTGGACTGCTATCCATTCCAGATGGAGCCGCTAAAATAGAACTATGTTTCTCCGCGCAAAAAGAATAGGAATCGTCCGCATGAACACACTCATGTTCACTACAACATTCAAATGTCATCATTTTATCGCAACAGACTTGGACCTGCCTATGCCGTGAGTGCCGGGGCAGGGGAGCGCGAGGTGCTTTGATGGGGACCCCTGCCACTTTGGGTAGAAACTTGCGCGCGAGGATGCTACAGGCGCCTAATATAACAAAGCCCTGGGTTCGAATCCTGTTCGAACGCGTATTTTATGTCTCGTTCTAAGATTTTTTCCTCTTCTTGGTTCACAAAAGAAGTGAACTAAGCGTCGTACTAATGCTTTAAAACTGACTCTCCAATCGGTGTCGCAATGGCGTTGTCGAGAACGAACTTCTTGGCCTGAAAAGGATAGGCGCCTAACGCGTCGGATTTCGCCGATTTCGCCTCAATCCTCGACCCGCGGTGACTTCCTCTCAGAGTTCATGTCGATTTGCGAGATTCACGTACGTCGGCGTTGCGTAGTTCAAGAGTCTCGTTGTTATGCAGGTATGAAGGTTGGCAAGACCTGTGAAGTATACACATCACTTATACGAGGAGCTTCCGTTTCCATCTGAACAACCAGGCTCCAGCTAGCCTTAAGTATGGCTTGCACGCAGCTTTGCGGTAAGAGGCTCGTGTGCCGTGTTTTTCACTTCTCCTAGACATAACACCTCTGCAAGCAATTTCAACACATGTTGAAATGATGTCACACGACCTCTTGTTCCAATGTCATTAAGGTATCGACTCGGAGCAAATGGAAATGGATTTTGGTGGTAGCATTATTAACACACTCAGGACTACCTCATGGATCCCCGCCCTTGAAGCTTGAAGATCAAGCTATAAGAGGTCGTACTGTACAGTTTGAATGTTCAAAGACGTTCATAGTTCCACTAAGAGTTCAATAACTCAGGCGAGCGGCGAGTTGATCATGATGGACAGTACTTCTTCAGTGTTTGCACCGGACATCTGCGTCGACGCGAGGCCATTATCTCGCTTATACTATAATCTCATACCACTCTCATACTCTACTGCTGCGGAGAGAGAGGAAAGAATCAAGAGACGAGCCAGACCAAAGCCAGACCAAGCCGACCGGTCGAGAGATACAGTACGCGAGTTTCGATCTCTGCGCGATCTCAGTTGTTGTTTGATTAGAAATGTATTACGGGCTGTTAGTATAACATTCTTACCGTTGCTCTTATCATCATTCTTACTCGCTTGACTGGTCTTTAATATTGGTCTTTCCTTAGCCGTGATATTGATCAAAGCACGTGCTAGATACACACTTGCCTTTTTTGTCCTTAGACGTCAATATTAAGGGACAATATACATGAAGAGTCCTTGGGGTCCAGCATGAAAAGGCCATCGCTGATTGGCCAACGCATAGGCGACCTGGCAGATCACCGGCCATCAGGCTACGCTAGAGGCAGGTCCAAGTCTGTTGCGATATCATTTGCCAACAAACGGAACAAAGAAGGCCCACTTACCAACACCGAGCTTTACGCCAACTAGACCATTTGAACAACAACAGTTGCGAGAAAGAAGTTCAAACATAGCTTGTGATGTCGCCCACGAGCTAGATGCACAAGAGGGTGGAGCCGATATCCCGAGGAAGAGGCTAATTTGCAGGTAAGTCGCGTAGGTCCATGCACAGTCGCCACCGCAAAGATGTCAGTTTGGTCACTGACTGTCGTCAACTGACTGTCATCGTGCATGATGAGCGTATAATGCGACCAGCTCGGAACTGTTTGTGGAACCAAAAAGTCCGTTGCCGCCGCGAGCCTGAGCCTTCTGACCAAAGGAAGGAGCCCTAGCCGGTAGGGTACTAGCCGGCGTACGTTAAAAACCGTCCAAAATCGTCAAGAGAAGGGGTGTTTGTGAGCAACCAGATACATGTGGCTCGTTTGTGGCAGTCAAGGAGCAAAGAGAAGCGCGAGTTCGAACTTCTAAATCATGGTCGGATTTAGACGCGCCTCGACTTTCAGCTGGCTCTCGAGGAGCTCCAACGTCTATGACAAGGCTACTTCTCTGGCCCCCCAAAGGTATCATGAGATGGGTAGGTTTGCAGCCCGGTCGCAAACGACTCGTATGTAAAGTTCAACGTGGTATACATACTGTAACGCATTGAGGTACAGTCTAGCAATACAGCATTCATGTTTCTTTGTTCTTTCGCACAACACGGTTCAATCCTTGCGATACGGCTTGCAAGTATCAGAGTCCCATGAGACAAACTGTCCAGTCAAATCTTTGGTTGCATTCAACGCGAGGGACGCGATGACATGTCCCGGATCTTCGGGTTTGAGCAGCTTGCCTTGCTCGTGTGTCTGTACGAAATCTTGATGGTCCTTGTCCTCCATACGCCCTGCACCTTCAGTGCGAAGCACGGCTTGCATCTAAAAGGGAATCAAGAAATCTGGGTGCCACGACATGGATTGACACTTACTGGCGTATCCACTTTACCAGGTCGCAAAGCCACGAATGTGACCTGAGGCTCTTCCTCGGCGATCGTACTGCGATAAACGAAGTCAGCTCTAGAAGATGCAGCGTTGCCAATGCTGTTTACATACCGACACAAGCTGTTGAGGGCAGCTTTCCCTGTGTTGTAGGGGCCCCAGCCAGCCAAGTTGCCTGTAGCCGCACCAGAGCTGGTGAACACAACACGTCCACCAAGATCGCTTTCGCGCAAAGCGGGCAATGTCGCTCTAAGGGTAGTGATCAGGGAGAAGAAGTTCACGTCGAAGTGTGATTTCCATTCGTCTAAACTGATGTCGGTGGAAGATATCTTGCCCATGGGGTTGAGCACTCCTGCGTTGAGAACGAGACCGTCTATGTGGTGAAATGTCTTCTCCGCGATAGAGATAGCATGGTTGAGATCGGAGGTCTTGGTCCTGCCGATTGATATGCTTCAGGACAGTTTGAAGATCGATGGAAAGGGCGTTACTGACACGTCGCATTCGTGAATCAACAACGATTTCGCATGAGACTGGTGAAGTTGAGACAGTTCTGGAGTAGTTGTACGCGAGATCGCGACGACATTTGCTCCGAACTTGTCTAACAAGAGACGCGTCACGGCGAGACCAATTCCCCTAGGATGGTACGATCGAGGTCAGCGAAGCGACTACAAAGATGCCGGTGTTGGATCGTACTTCGACGCGCCTGTTACAACGACGACTGCATTTCTTGACGCTGCCATGGAGAACGTACGATTCGTAAGTTGGGCGATAGGACGAGCGTATCGTATCGCGGAAGGATACGGAGGCAAGGCGGGCGGACGGAGAGCGAAGGGTGTTTGCCGGTGTTTGCCTGGGGCGCTTGCTCGCCTCCGTCCCCAAAGTTGAGCAGACAGGCCAGCGCAATCCTCCCAACCGAAAAAGTCACCACTCTTCCTTCCTCCCCCTCCATCCCTCCGCGCAAAAGACATGGCTGCCCGTGCTGCTTTCTCTCGCATCACTCCAGCATTGGCCCGCTCGTCCGCTCTCCCCTCGCTCGCAGCGCGACGGACAGCACTGGCCCGTACATATGCCTCCCAGAGCAATGAAACTACCATGGTGTGTACACGTCAAGACCAGTCTCCGCTGTTCTCGCTCAGGCCAGGCTTTGGATCTATAGATGACCGTCCGTGACGCGCTCAACACTGCTATGGAGGAGGAGATGCTGCGCGACGAGAATGTCTTCATTCTCGGTGAGGAGGTAGCGCGGTACAACGGTGCTTACAAGGTCAGCATACACATCTTGTGTCACGTCATATATGGACCTGACGTTCGGCGATAGGTTTCGAAAGGTCTCTTGGACAAGTTTGGCGAGAAGCGCGTCGTCGATACCCCAATTACCGAGATGGGTTTCGCTGGTTTGGCAGTCGGCGCTGCGTTGTCTGGATTGAGGCCCATGTACGTTCCCTTCCATGTGCCTCACTTGTGAAATGACTGAAATTTTGTGATCACAGTTGCGAGTTCATGACATTCAACTTTGCTATGCAGGCCATCGACCAAATAGTCAACTCCGCTGGCAAGACCTACTACATGTCCGGCGGTAACGTCCCATGTCCCGTTGTCTTCCGTGGCCCCAACGGTGCTGCTTCTGGTGTTGCCGCCCAACACTCGCAAGACTATGCCGCCTGGTATGGTCAAATTCCTGGTCTCAAAGTTGTCAGCCCATGGAGTGCGGAGGACTGCAAGGGTCTGCTGAAGGTGCGTACCTAATCTAGCGCAGTCCGTTATCTGCTGCTAATATGGGCTTGTAGGCTGCTATTCGCGACCCCACACCCGTCGTCTTCCTGGAGAACGAGATGCTTTACGGTGTTTCCTTCCCCATGTCGAAAGAGGCGATGTCCGACGACTTCGTCCTCCCCATCGGCAAGTGCAAGGTCGAGCGTGAGGGCTCTGACGTCACCATTGTTGCGCACAGCCGAATGGTCTCGTTCAGCATGGAGGCAGCGGATGAGCTGGCGAAGGAGGGCGTGAAGGCGGAGGTCATCAACCTGCGTTCCATTCGTCCTCTTGACATTGACACCATCATCAAGTCGGTGAAGAAGACCAACCGGTAAGCTGCAGCCCTACACGCGTTTATGATTTGCGTGGCTCACGATTCTCTAGATTGGTCATTGTTGAGGGTGGCTTCCCTGCGTTCGGTGTGGGCAGTGAGATCTGCGCGCAGATCGTTGAGAGCGAAGCGTTCGACTACCTCGATGCGCCAGTCGAGCGTGTCACCGGTGCTGACGTCCCCACTCCTGTAAGTACCTTTTGCTCATGGATGAGTTCAAATTCTAACGGCTGTTTGCCTTAGTACGCCAAAAACCTCGAAGACCTCGCATTCCCCGATACCCCTCTCATCGTGAAGGTCGCCAAGCGTGCGCTCTACAGGACGAACTAGTCTCGCGTCTTGATCAGTGCCAGCTGGGGATTTGATTTTGCTGGGGTGTGATGTACTGGGGCTCCATGCCGTGGGGTGTTGAGGGCGCCGTCGGTGGTCTGTCAGCTATAGACTTTACTTTATACTAAGGGAAACACTTCTTGTTACCGTCAACTTTACTACTCTACATATTGCGCATGGAGTCCTGATATCCTTTCATCCTCTCGATTTTTTGCTATACGATGACCCCATGATCTAGCATAAATCTACCTTTTGGCTATACGTCACTGCATTGCGGCGAGTCTGATACGCACGGCGTTCGCGTGGGCACCTAGACCTTCGCAGTCCGCAAGGGTTGCTACCACGGGCCCAAGACCCTTCAGCCCGTCCGCAGTGATCTCCTGCGATGTAATGTGTTTTTGGAATGAGAGTGTGTTAACGCCGCTGAACTGTCGAGCGTAGCCGTTGGTGGGTAATGTGTGGTTTGTTCCTGAGGCATAGTCACCACAGCTATGAAGGCCTAGGTCAACACTACGCCGTTCTCCACAAGAACAGACACATACCTCTCGGGAGTAAACGGACCGACGAACACGCTGCCTGCGTTCTGTATTGACGCAACCCTAGCACTCGCATCCGGCAAGTGTATGATCAGATGTTCTGGAGCGTAATCGTTGGAGAACCCGATGGCTTCCTCTGGAGAAGATGTCTTGACGATCAAGCTCTTTGCCACGGACTGCCGGAGGATCTCAACGCGCGGCAGAGCATGCGCCTGCGCGTCGACCTCTCGTTCGATCGCAGCGACCTCTTCGTCTGATAGATTGACTGTGACGAGCACGACTTGGGAGTCGATTCCATGCTCCGCTTGTGATAGAAGGTCTGCTGCGACGAACGCGGGGTTGGCTGAAGAATCCGCGATGACCTGGACAAAGACCATGCATGCGTGTCAGAGATGATCTACGCTGACTCCTCGGAGAACCAAAAGCAAGACTAAGATACTCACGAGCACTTCAGAAGGGCCTGCGGGCATATCAATTGACACCAGCGCATCCGTATCGTTCTGCACGAACATCTTCGCCGCAGTGACCCACTGATTGCCAGGACCGAAGATCTTATCGACCTTCGGGACGGTCTCCGTTCCGTAGGCCAACGCGGCGACCGCCTGGGCACCTCCTGCTTTGAGGATGGCTGACGCCCCGACGAGTTGGGCGACGTACATGACTTCGGGAGAGATAGACCCATCGGGACGCGGAGGCGTCGCGAGCACAATCTCGTTGCAACCTGCTACTTGAGCTGGGACACCGAGCATCAGAGCAGTGGATGGGAGGATGGCGGTTCCTCCGGGAACGTAGAGGCCTACACGTGCGATAGGTCGAGCAAATCGCGAGCAGACTACACCGGGCATGGTCTCCACAACAAGGGTAGAGTTCTGCGCTTGTGCGGCGTGGAATTTGTAGACGTTGGCGTACGCGACGTCGATGGCATCACGCACCGCTGGGTCCAGCTGCATGGACTCTGGCGCAAAAGGCGGGAACACGACGGTTGATTTCAGCTGTGCCTTGTCGAATTTTGCGGTGAGCTCCAGAAGTGCGGCATCGCCGCGGGTGCGGACGTTGTCTACGATAGGCTTTACTTTGGCAATCATCTCCTCCGACTTCAGAACAGGACGGCGGAGAAGCTGCGCCCGTTCCTCCGGAGTTATACGTGCGAGGTCATAGGTGCGCATCCGGATGGGTTCGTCGGCTGCCAGCGCAGGTTCTGGAGCGGCAGCGGGTGGGGGCTTGGAAGGGCCAGCAACGCTCTGTGTCCATTGCGGTTTGGCGTCGCCTTTCCTCCGAGTAACCTTCTTAGCCTTGTTGTCCAACGATTGCTCGATGTCTGCAACGGTGACCCCGGATGCGATGCACTTGGTGAGAGCAAAGTAGAAGAGGTCTGCCGCTTCAAAGGCAACCTCTTCCTTCGACTCTGCTCGGCACAACTCATCTGCCTCCTCCATGATCTTCGCCCGAAGCAATGCTGGGTCCTTGAATAATCGCTGAGTATATGAGCCTTCCGGTGCAGACTCCAGACGCGACTTCAAAGTCTTTTGAAGAGCGGCTAGACCTTTGGCCTGTCCGAAACACGATGATTGCTCTAGATGGCAAAACCCGGCGCCATGTTGAATGACATCGTACTCGAGGGCATCCTGGTCGCAGTCTACACGAATGGTGAGGATCTCCTGTGTGGCTCCGGATGTTTCGCCTTTCCTCCATAGACCATGCTTGCGAGACTGATAGACACCCTTCCCTGTCACGATGCTCTCCTTGATCGACTCCGCAGAGGAGTACACCAGACCGAGAGATCTACCGTCTTCGGTCACCACAGTTGGGAATAGTCCATCCGTACGATCCGACACGAGGGGGGCAACAAGTGCATCTGCGACATTGATTTGCTGAGCAGAAGATGCGGAGAGTGTGAGAAGGGCGGATGGAAGGGCCAAGATAGCACCGGAGCGGCGCAGTTCACGGATGGTGGATGGGGTCGGAGGAACAGAGGCATCAATGGAAAGCACATGGATGGAGGCACCGGAGAAGAACTTGGAGAATTGTGAGATGAAGTCCAGGTCGAGAGTGGGTGTCTTGATGAGTACGCCCGACACTCCATTGCGAACCGTCTCGGAGACCGCACTCGCATTGGCGACATCGAGGAGCAGAAGAACTCGCTCACGGGGAAGTACGCCAACGACCTCCTTGGCTTGAGCGAGAGGGATTACGACCTTCTCCGCTCCCTGGTCAAGCCATTGGACGATCTGGTCCAAGTTGAGAGGCGCTCCGTTGTCTAGGAGGATGTAGCGTGAGCCGTTGGGCAGGATCGACGCGGCTTGTAATGCGGGAACGATGACGGGGCCTATGCGAGCGAGACTTTGCAAAAGTGCGTCGTCAACCTGGCCATCGAGCACAGGAAGGAACACAGACATTCTGGAGTGGATTGAGAGGTGGTATCGTATTGCGATGGCTCATGGCTATATTTGAAAGCGGACGCCGATCATGTCAATTTTAGTGAGCGGGAACTTTGATGACTCGTATCTCGGCCGTTTCTCGCTCAATTCTGGTCGTACAAAGGTGAGAAAAGAGCTAGAACATGGCGCTATAGTGTAGTGGTTATCACTTGGGATTCTGACTTTCGCTCGTTGCCTTCCCAAGACCCAGGTTCGATCCCTGGTAGCGCCTCAATCTTCCTGTTTTTGCAAGAAATGGCCTGCGAGAAGCAGCGAAAATTTTGACAGGTTCGATCGATCGTGCCGAAGGTTCGGCAGCGACGTCGGGACGGCGGCGGGGCGGGGCGGGACGTAGCGACAGAGGTTCGAATCCTGGCGTGGCCACTGGCATTTCGGGCAGGATGATGTCATTTGCGTCGCGCGACATATCCCTGCGACGCGTCTAGGCGCCCGTTACTCTGTGGCTGTGATCTGCGACTTGCGCGCGACTCTTTGGTCCGCAGCTCGCAGTGAGATGAAAGACAGCGACGCGTATTTGCTCGCAATGCAGCATCGCAGCACGCGCGGAGGCCATCGTGTTTGTATCGCAGCACAGGATGGAGCCGTGATGGTAGGTGAGGCACGGGTCCAATAGAGTTTGTCCGCGTATCAAATTCAGCGAGGCTTTTGGGAGGCATTTGCGGACTGTGCAGCGAATGTCTTCCAACAACCTCGTCTTTGTGCGAGATCGTCCACGATGAACTCTGCGTAGCTTCGCGTGCCACGTCAAGTGTGCCGCTGACCTCCTCAAAGGCGATATAAATCGCGAAGCCCCCTGCCAATCGATTGCTTTCCTCTCCTTCAACTCGGCCGGCCTCTCCACGCTGCCACTCCCCCTCGTCTTCTTTCACCTATAAAAGAACTGCCCCTCGTCGCCCCCTCCCTCTCTCTTTCCCCCTCTACCCTGACCTTTCCCATTACCCGCGTCGCTCTCACCTCGTCAAATCTCTCATGTCTGGTCAAGGAGGCCGCGGCGGTGGTCGTGGTGGAGGTCGTGGAAGAGGTCGAGGGCGCGGTGGCCCACCCAGTGCGAGCCCCGCAATCAGCTCTGCTCCCAGCGAAGCTGGACTGCCCTCTCAGGGCGATCATGTTACTACCGTTGGCGTGAAGAGGTCTGGGTATGGCTCGGGTGGTCGTGCCATTCAAGTCTTCACCAACCATTTCGAGTGCGAGATCCCTCAGTCCATCATCTACCACTACGATGGTGCGTCCCTTCTACCCGTTTTTCGTTTCTGCTCGCTGATCCTGCTCTCATCCTGCAGTCGGTGCGTGTCGCGTCGCGTCTTGGACGCGTGAACTTGTCTCTAACATTTCCACATAGTGATTACGCCCAGCGAACAAACGCTCCCCGCAAAGCTCAACATGGACCTCATTCGAATGCTTCAAGAAGTCGTCGCTCCAGCCATATTCACTCCGAAGGCTGTCTATGATGGTCGCAAGAACTTGTTCTCCGTCCGAAGATACCCCTTCCCTGAGGACACCCAGACTGTACGTGCAACGACCGCTCGATCGACGCGTTCGATGCTCACCCATGCACAGTTCGATGTCACCTTGGTCGATCCGAGAGTGCCAGACTCGCCGCCAAGGGAGAACAAACGCGGCCCAAAAGTATACAAGGTCAAGTTGACCAAAGTGGCAGAGATCAATCCTGAGTACGTACTTGATATCTATGTTGCTAAGTCGTCTGACATCGGTAAATTCTTAGGGTACTCTCACGTTTCCTCGAGGGAAAACAGTCACAGGACAATTCGGTTCTGACTGCTATCACAGTGAGTGGCACAGCCGTGCTTGATATTCGGTTCACTGACATTGCCCAAAGGCCCTGAACGTCGTTGTTCGAATGGAACCCACTCTACAATATCCATTCAATGTACGCTCTTTCTTTACGGATCGCGAGACTAAAGATATCGGCATGGGCATGGTCTTGTGGCGTGGTTACTTCCAGTCCGTTAGGCCGGCGCCCGGGAGGATGCTAGTGAACATCGACATCAGCACCGGTACCATGTACAAACCCGGCCCTCTGATTCCTCTTTGTATGGAATATTTGGGCGTAAGGGGCCAGTTCCAAGCATTATCACCTCCACAAGGATTGGACAACCGCGCAAAGACGCGCCTTCAGCGTTTCTTGTCAGGCATTCGGGTTGTGGTGAATCCCCAAGGTCGTCCTGCGGGGCAGCAGGGCCAAGGCCAGCAGCAGCCCCAAGGGCGCCGTCGTCCTCCCCGCGTCGTCAAGAGGATCTCGGACCGAGGCGCGGCCCAGCTCACCTTCTCCCTCCGTGAGGGAGGGCAGATGACCGTGGCGCAGTACTTCAGGCAGACGTACAATCGCGAACTTCAGTACCCGAATGTGTTCTGCGTCGAGGTGAGGCGCATTTCGAATGTGATTTTCGTCGTTCGGTTGGGCTGAGTGCAAGTCACAGGTCGGAAATGGTGCATTGATCCCCGCCGAGATGTGCGAGGTGCCTCCCGGCCAGATCATGAGGAAGCAAGTTCCTCCGGAGAAGACGAGCGATGTGTTGGCTTTCTCTACGAAGCACCCTCAAGATCGCTTGAACAGCATCAGGGCCGGTCTCGGTGTAAGCCTGCGTTGCATTACCCGATTGCAGCTCGTAACATAACAATATATGCTAGGTCCTCGCGTATGGACAATCTGAGTACGTCCGGGTGAGTGAGAATATTGTCTCAGTTATGCAGACAGACATGCTGATATCTCCTAAAGCAATTCGGGCTCAACGTCAACGTTGCTGCAGGCGCTCTTTCCGTCAACGCTCGCATTCTCCCTCCCCCGCCGCTCTTGTACGGCAAGGGCAGCAGGCAGCCGACCATCGTACGTGGCATATCAGATCTGCCCAACGTTTGTACTGATTTTTCCTTAGACACCGCGTGAAGGTGCTTGGAATATGTGAGTCTTGCTACAATACTCTCTGGTCGAAATAATCTGACCTTGAACTCAGGGCGGACAAGAAGTTCTTCCAACCGATTTCCATCGGCTGCTGGGTCGTAGTGGTGTATGAGCGCCAGCAGCGTTTCAACCAACAGAGTGCCGACGAGATGGTGAAGAACTTGCTCAGCGCGTGCCAAGCAGTCGGTACGTCTTCTACTTTAGCTTCTTTGCATACGACCCGCCACTCACTGTTTCGTTAGGTATTGCGGTCAGAGAACAAGATCCCATCATCAGATGGGAGAGCGCACAAGGGCGCATCGTGGACGTGCGTAGCGGATGCGATCTTGTATCACATTGATACTCTAACTCTGATTTAGCAAATGCGCAATGCCGGGCACGCGTGCAGGACGAAGAATAACGCGTTCCCCGACTTGATCGTCGCGATCCTGCCCGAAGGAGCTACCAACCTCTATACGGCCATCAAGCAGTACGTCTTGAGCTATCTGCTCTGATCGTAGTCCATGCTGACATTGTTTTCAGCTTCGGTGATATTCAGGTATGCACAGCGATATTCTATCAAAATCCATCTGACGATACTGGTACAGGCTGGGGTGCCAACTCAGTGCTTGAAGGCCCAGAAGTGCAACCGAGGAAATGCGCAGTACTTCGCCAACGTGTGCTTGAAGTGAGTTCACTATCACAGGATTTGTGCTTCTGTGATCTCACACCGTCATAGGATCAACGTGAAGCGCGGTGGAATCAACACTATCCCGGAGGCTCGAGCTGTCTCCATCCTTACGGACGCGCACAACCCGACTGTCGTCATGGGGGTGAGTGTTTGTCGTGATTTCGAAGTGTCGATAATTAACTTTCTGTTAGGCCGACGTCATCCACCCCGCTGCTCACTCTGAAGGGCGCCCTTCGTTCACGGCCTTGGTTGGAAACGTCGACGCCAACTCCGCCAAGTACATCGCGGACTGCCGAGTCCAGACCTCGCGCCAGGAGATGATCGAGGACCTGGAGAGCATGACGAAGGTACTTGACTCTGATTTGATATCGCGGGAACCTACTGACACCATTTTCTTGATCTCAGAATATGCTTGAGCAGTACATGGGTTACCGCAAGGCCGTTGAGAAGCAGAAGATGATCGAGCCCAAGCGAATCTTGTTCTACAGAGGTCAGTGTTTCCATGTACCGCACATCACGCAGAACCTAAGCGCAGTACGCAGACGGTGTCTCGGAGGGTCAATTCAAGCAGGTCCTGGAAATTGGTAAGTCCTTCTAGAGTGCAATCGTGGTTCATCACTGACGTAGCTGTCTTTGCTGCAGAGCTTCCTCGCATTAAGAGTACGTCAACATACTTCACAGAAGTTCCATCTCGCTGACCATTCCTGATTCTATCATCACAGACGCTTGCAGAAGTCTGAACATTAACCCCAAGATCACGATCATTGTGGTTGGAAAGCGCCACCACGTCCGGTTCTTCCCTAAGACTGCGAACGAAGGTGACAGAAGGAGTGGAAACTGCTTCGCCGGAACTGTTGTCGACCGCGAAATCACACATCCCGTCGAGCAAGATTTCTACTTGCAGTCCCACGCCGGTCTTCTCGGGACCTCCAGACCTGCGCACTACAACATTCTTTACGACGAGAGCAACATCCCGTGAGTTCTGGCTTCTTACTCCACACACGCCCTATACTGACCATTTTTGTGCAGTGCCGACGGGTTGCAGCAACTCTCGTTCACCCTTTGCCATGTGTATGCGCGCAGCACACGTTCGGTATCCATCCCGGCCCCTGTGTACTGTAAGTTGACCGCTCTTACGCCATATATGATCCTCGCTCACTTTGGCATACGCTTCCAAGATGCCGACATTGTCTGCAGCCGGGCGAAGAACCACTACGACCCCGACAGTCATATTGACCTGACGGAGACCGAGACCGCAGTTGGTAGCGATGCTGAAGCCCAACTCGACAGGTTCAAGAGTCAGTTCAAGCCGCTGCATGCAACCACGAAGCGCTTCATGTACTTCTCTTGAAGCTGTTGGATGGGCTCGTTGTACCTTTCGTCGTCGAACGTCGGAGAAAGTTGTAGCTAAACCCCTCCCCCGCAAGTGCCCGCTATCATCCACGTCTCTGTCCTCGGCCGTTGTCGCAATTTCTTGGAATTTTGTATCACGTAGCATGTGTTGTTGTCTTTCTGTTGTGCTCTCCTCATCAATATTTATGTCAAATTACTCGTGTCACAACCTTAGCTGCGTTTTTGAAGTCCTCCAGATCAACATTGGAATTAGACGCTGCATCTTCCTCCGACTGGCGTCGAGCGCTCCGTCGGACGCAACTCTTCTTTCCATCCACACCTTCATCGCAATTAGACCAGTCGCGCATTCTGGTTTCTTTATGAACACAACAGCCACGGAAGTGTCCCGAGCGATAGCAACCATGCATAATAACACCGGGTGAACAGACTCCCAAAAGGACGCTGGCCATGCACGCTGGTTCACAGGAACGGACAGAGCGGTATGTTCAGAACTTCGCAAATACTCATGTTATTCATTTCAAGGAAGGCGGATCGACACCGTGGCTCCCAGACTCCCAAATCCTGTACCCTTCGTCCAACGCACGGGAAACACGAGCTGACAGCATTTCTCCGGCCGCTGTACCGTCTGCATGCGAAGATCATACGGTCGACACCGCACACCTGGCCCTGGGGCCGTCCTCGTGTTCGCTGCTTCAGAGCGACCGAGGCAGCTCCTCTTGGCATGCACCCCATTCGTCCGGTCTCCCAACCGGGACAATGCAGCCATTCTGCCTTTACAATGAAAAGGCACTAAACGCAAACCATCCTGTTCTCTTCAATTGCGTGTTTGGAGACGCCACTCGCTTCTGACTTCGCCTTCCATCCTTTTGCTTTCTCGTGCTACCGCGTATCACGGAGGAGTGTGGCCTCCTCCGCACTCATATAAGTGTCTTTCTGCCGAATCGCTTCGACTTGGTTCTCCGAAATCCTCTATCACCTGTCCTGCCTTGCTCCATACTACTACTATGTCTGTGTCTAATGTTGGCCACACGGTCCAACGAAGCACCATGAACCGTGCCAATATGTCCTGGAGAAAGCCCGTTCCTCAATTCGTACCTTCGCGGCCGTCGTCCTTCATATCTCTCTCGTCTGGCTTCACGCCGTTCGCTACCGTAGGAACCAGATCGAAACCCCACCCTCCCGTACGCCACAGCCAGGCCACCTCTTCCATTCCCACTTCCCTCATTCTTTCCGCCTACAGCTTCCCAAGGACTGGCGTTCCGCTATAGAGAAAGCCTTGGCTGTGGACCCCCACGACGTCAATGCCAATGACGTTGAGTGCGACATAATGTCGGATGATAGCCATGAGACAGCCGTCGAGGAGGTCACTCAGGTTTTGTCCGATGTCAAGAAGGAGAGCGACGACGAAAAGGAGGTCAGGACGAAGGTCGTCATGGAGGTGCGCTCCACCTACTCATTTCATCGACGTCGAAGTTTCTGACGCGACCTGGCTGTAGGTACCGGAACCGCCCCACCTCCGAATTATACCTCATGGTGGCACAAGCATCTTCTCTCATGATTCGGCTTCGACTGCCCACAGTCAGTTTACCAAGCGTTCGCATCAAGTGAGTTCTCGACCGTCATCGTTCCACGAGGCCATTTTACTGACCACTGTCCCAGCAATATTCACCTCCTACTCCTCCAGCTGCCTCTCATACACGACTGCCTCGTATTGATATTTTCAATGAGCACGATCATATTTCCTTCAGTAACGTGGTAGGTTGCCATGCTGTCGGTGTCGCCGGTTGTGGCGCTGACTCCTTCACGCAGGTATACCCCGATCTCCCTCCTCCCTCTACAGCCCCCACACCTAGTCTCCTCAACGCAAATATTTACCCCGTGACTTTCGATCCTACTGCTACGACTACCGCCACCATGACCGCTCTGGGGTCTAGAGACGACTTCCACAGCCAGTACAATCACGATATGACTGGAGCGCCCAAAGTCATTCTTCCGAGCCGCAAGGTCCTTGCAAGCCGCAATCGCCAGCCGACCTTGTGGAGCCAAGCCTGGTTGCAGGTGAAGACGTGGGGAGGAGCGTTGAAGCTGAGCATCGTCCGCATCTTTGGATTCACGCGTACGCCTGGCGCGGTGACGTACTGAACGAAACTGGAAACGAAGCCACTATCTATCTTTATTGCCACTAGTGCTTGTATTTCTACCACCACCCCGCTCACGACTCTCGCCATGACGATCACTGCTACGTCCTCTGAATGCCCCGCACGCTCAACGATCTTATCTACGACGCTTATACTTACGCTGTAATACTGTAGACCCCTCCGCGTAGTAAAATCTCCTGTTCATCCATATGCAATGCATCTCCGCTTCATATGTCCTCAGAACACCGTGCGCAGTGTCCGTGAAATGAGGCTCATGGATGTGCAGGATGCTGATGAAAGACGGATGAGTGAGCAGAGGACGACGATTGGCGCTGCATGTGTGACGACGTCAAGGCTGCAAAACCACATGCTCCCATATCCCACCACCTTCCCTCCGTCCCTCCATCTCCTCCACATAGTCATGCACACATGCTAGGCACCCAGCGCACTACTCCATTCCCTTATCTAGGTGCCCTTGATCTTCAACGCGCACTACACGACATACGTTTCATACGCCTACCATATCACCCGCAGGCACTCCACGCAGGAGGCATCCCCAATGCCCTCCTCCGACACCAACAACGATACCCCGACGAGCTGCAAGCCAGGTCACCCCTCGTCACGGGAGATCTTCGAAGCTAGTTATTCCGGCGCACAGAGCAGACCGTTTATCCCTCGTCTGCGGTCAGATCCACCGCCATACCACCCGCTCCCAAACAATTTGGTAGAGTTTCGGGAGCAGGAGGGACGAACCAGGCGAGAGCAGCGACTACGCGAAGTATGGCTGAGGCTACCAAAGCGCCGGAACCATGACGACGCGGACGACGAGGAGATCGCGAGGAAGTACCCAGTGAGGAAGGACGGTGTGCTTACGCGAGAGAGCGCGAAGGAGCTGGAGGAGATGTACGAGGATGAGCTTGTGGGTAGATGTGGCGGTCATACGTCTGGGTTCAGGCGACGGAGTATTGGATGGAGAGAATTCAGGGAGTACGCTGCTCAGAAAGAAGCAGGTATGTCACTCACGCTATCTAGATATGTCGCAGTACTTATAATCGGCCTGTGGCAGAGCTGTGGCGGATATTCCATGATGAATTGGACCTCGATGGTAATGGCCACCTTGACGCTGAAGAGCTTACAGTCGCGCTGGATAAAGCAGGTAAAGAGGCACGTCTATACTTATGTATCGTCCCCCAGTCTGACAGGTTCTCCAGGGATCGTAATGACACCTTCCAAGCTCTCGGAATTCATGACCTTCATGACATCGACACCGCACTCGCACGCGATCAGCTTCCAGGAGTTTCGCGACTTCTTTCTCCTCATGCCTCGGAAAGCATCCCCGGCCGAGATATTCCGGTACTATGAAGTCAGGAAGTTCATGGGAGAGGACGGACGAGGAGCAGCCCGGGTGAACATGGAAGGTGAGCCAGTTTCGCCGCTCACCAAGAAGCCATTTGATCCTGATCATACTATCTGTAGGTGACGTATCGCTCAGCGCAGAGGATATCACCACAAACCGGCCATCAACATCTGCAGTACCTAAAGAGGCACCTATTCCTCTCGTCGATCACCAAGAACTGGATGACGACGATGAATCCGACGATTTCTCGGATGCACCCCATGAGGAAGAACATCATGGTATCCTCGGGGGATCCTTGGCAGTCAAGTTTCTGCTTGCGGGAGGCGTAGCTGGTGGAGGTAGGTACAAGCACGAATGCGGCATGGTGCTCTCGTACTTATTGTTGTACAGTTTCGAGGACGTGTACCGCACCATTCGACCGTCTGAAGATTTTCCTCATCAC
The DNA here is from genome assembly GCA_004332605.1 of Steccherinum ochraceum. Classification (NCBI taxonomy): domain Eukaryota; kingdom Fungi; phylum Basidiomycota; class Agaricomycetes; order Polyporales; family Steccherinaceae; genus Steccherinum; species Steccherinum ochraceum. The sequence continues at coordinate 22,809 of RWJN01000073.1, forward strand.
CCGGCCCCCAGACATGGGAGGCACCCTCGTCAGTGCAGCCGCTCCTGCGAAAGGCGTGAAAGCAATCGCCAGTGCGGTCGTTCGTATCTACGCGGAGGGAGGTGTGCTCGCGTTTTGGACTGGAAATGGGCTGTCTGTCGCCAAGATTCTCCCTGAATCCGCCATCAAGTTCATGTCCTATGAGTCGTCAGTGCGTGTCCCTCGTCATGCATTTTTCATGTTTTCTCACCCTTCCTTTGCACAGAAACGAATGTTCGCCAAATACTGGGACAAGGTTGACGATCCACGAGAGATCAGCGGAGTCAGCCGTTTTTTGTCAGGAGGTATCGGTGGTCTCACCAGTCAACTCAGTACGCGGCTAGTCTCAGATATTCTGACCACCGTACTGACTGCGTTTCTAGGTATCTATCCAATAGAAACACTGAAGACGCAGATGATGAGCAGTGCAGGAGAGAGACGGTCACTCCGCGACGCAGCACGCAGAGTGTGGGGCTTGGGTGGTATGCGGGCATACTATCGTGGTCTTGGGGTGCGCCTGCATAATTTACGAAGCTTCTGTCTATCCTGACTGATGTCCATTGTTCAGATTGGTCTCCTGGGTGTCTTCCCGTGAGTATTTTATCGAAATTGTGCTGCGGTGGATCTAACGGTCGTTCGAAGCTACTCCGCTATTGATATGAGCACGTTTGAAGCTCTGAAACTCGCGTACCTCAAGTCCACGAAGAAAGAGGAGCCGGGAGTCTGGGCTCTACTCGCCTTTGGCAGTGTCTCTGGAAGTGTTGGTGCAACAAGCGTGTATCCACTGAATCTTGTTCGGACACGACTGCAAGCCTCAGGTTCCAGCGGACATCCACAGAGATACAAGGGTGTGTGGGACGTTGTATACCAGACCTACAACCGAGACGGTTGGCGTGGATTTTATAGAGGCTTGGCACCTACATTGGCCAAGGTACGTGGACTGTGCGACTGTAGAAGCGCGTTGTGTACTGACTGCGTCACTGAAGGTCGTTCCTGCGGTGTCGATCTCATACGTTGTATATGAATCAAGCAAGAGCAGGTGAGCGGGACTGTTAAATGGTGATGTCTAGGTTCACTGACATCTTTTGTTCACAGATTGGGAGTATAACCTCTCTTTCTTCTCTCGCGAGATGTTACCCCATCGTAGACCATATCCACCCATGCATTACAGACTAGAGTACTCGCCCGTTGTATCATTTATATGCGTTTATTTAGTGACTAGCGTAGTTTACATCTCTTCCATAGCAAAAGGACTTGTGTCTTCTGGATCCTGACTAATACACATTGCGTGTTTTACATCAAGCTGCGATGACGTCGCCTGGACGTCCGAGTACTCTTGCCCTCTGACTTGATCTTCTGAATTCACGTCTTCGACACATTCTCAAACATCGTGAAGACTGCGAAGTCCATCCCGGCCGCTGCAAGATCGCTCTACCGAGATAACCGATGGAGTACAGACCGCGCCATCCACAACCTTTCACTGTAGCAGAAGCAGCACGGCTTGACGTGCCCATTATCACAGAAGGTTTCTCTGGCGGACACTCTTTGCTTATCGTCATCAACTGAACTGTTTTCCCAGAAATTGCTCGTCTCGAGCACTCTATCAATCACCTTGAGAGGACACAGACCGAGCTTTCGGAATTCCTGGCGAACGAACCTGACGACGAGGACTTCTCCCAGGCGTTTGCAGAGAACCGTGATGTGATGTGAGTTTCATGAGCCTCCTTCAGCCACAAGCGACATTTGAACGCTATACTCTTAGAGGTTCACAGAAGGAGAGGATTGCGATGCTTCGATTGGCGTTGTCGGAGAAGGGTATTCCAACAAACAACCCGCATTACGAACCGGCTCTCCCAACATCTACATCACAACCAACTCCCAGTACAGATCGACCTCCTACTATCGCATCGCAGCAAATATCGGAAAGATCACCGCAGCAGACCCAAAGGCGCGATATCCCGACCGATCCTACACCTGTGGATGACGACGGAGGCATTGATCTGTGACTGTACGGTGTACTCTGTGATTTCTCTTGAGCTGTTCTGTCCGACTTCGCTGATGTATCGTGCTTCTGACTTAGGATCAATATTTTGCACTTTGTAAGACTGGTACGATACTGGAAAGTAATGGATTTGAGTCGACCTATTCTGCGCCGATCGATGACGTAGTGTCACCGTACCATCCCGCCACAACCACCACGCCCAAGCTCCGGCCACTGCGCCCCTCTCTCTCTTTCTCTGCATCCACCACCACCATGTCTGTCTATCTTCCCGATATTCTTCTCGCTGTCCCCAGGAATCCCGTCGTCGCTGTAGGGCTGCCGCTTACCTTTGGTATGCTCAGCGGCTCCCCGACGCGCGACGCCGTCAAAGGTCCTTGGTATAATGTACGTCTTGTCGCTCCTTCATCGCGGACATTATCTGACTGTGTCGTCTCGCAGAACTTGCAGTTTCCTCCCGGACGCCCGCCCTCTCAGATATTCCCTTTCGTCTGGTCTGCTTTGTACGCGAGTATGTCCATAGCGTTGCTCGTGTGATCATGCACCGGTTGATTTTCAACTTCGCCAGGCATGGGCTACGCTTCGCATCTGGCTGTGAGAGCTCACGATGCAGCACTTACGTCTGAAGTCCAGTAAGCTTCTCGTCCGCTTCTGAGATTGCAATGTAAACCTCACGATATCACTGCAGAGACGCGACGGCCACAGGATTACTCTTGTATTTCGGACAATTGTCGTTGAACTTTGCCTGGACCACCTTGTTCTTCGTGAGGAACGAGGTATGTTTGAATCGTTACATTCTGTCGTTACCTTGAGAATGACTTTTGTGTGTTAGGTTGAGCTGGCTTTAGCTGACAGCGTCCTGATGACAGGCATGTCGTTGTATATGACCGTACGTTGAATGGTTCAGACCACTTATGCAAATGATGACGCTCTATCCTGGATGCAGAAACTCTTCCATGGGCCCACGAACGGGCGTACCACCTGGTTCCTCGCTCCGTACTGCGCCTGGCTCTCTTACGCAACGTACATCAATGCCGGTACTTGGTGGCTCAACCGTACTCCCCGGAGGAATTTGTAGGACTGAGTCGAGTGCAATAGCAAACAAAGAATACGTGTACCATTACTCTGTACTACTACGTCGATTGGACGGACAAAGGATCGGGCGGTTCATAATCATCAATGGGAGTCTTGAAATATAGTTTCTTCGGGCAGAAGCCATCTGCACCAACTGAGAGTAGCAAGAAGCGATAGCCAGCAGAGAACACGAGGACAAGCTTCCAGAACTAGAGAAAGATCTTCAGCGGCGTCGACGGGTCCTTTTCGTACCAGGAGCTTCGACGAGCTGCTGCAAGCACAGCATAAGTGATCACATCTAGTCGACAGTAATGTTGGTCTAACCTTGTCGGCGGCGGGTACCGACACCTCTTCAGTTTGTTTGGTTCCCCTGCGGGTCGTCCGTCCGTACGTTTTCTGGGAAGCACCGTCAGGTTGAGAGCAAGGACTTCAAAGCACTGACTTACCTGCCGTTTCGGAAGAACCACAGCGTCATCGGCATCTTGCTGGAGAGACGTTTCCGGCCTTTCACTCCTCTTCCCAAGTTTGACAGGTGATCTATTCTCGCAGAGGCGGCGACTCGAGTGTTCGTAGTCAGGATCTGAGAAGGGACTGGTGCAAGCCAGTTTGCCGAACGTCTTCTTATCTGTGTTATGAGTCTGAGGGTCGCGAGCAGGACGATTGGCGGGCGTAGTCACAGCTTTCGTAGCGACAGCAGGTCGAGGACGCGCAGGCACAGGAGTTGCGTCGACAGAGGGAGCCACAAGTACCTGAGGAGCAAGAGGTCGACGAGGTGCAGCAGGAGCCTTCAAGGTAGATCTGAGAGGTCGGTCGTCTTGTTCTTGGATCGCTTGAGGTGCTGACATGGGAGAGCTGCCCCTCTGAGAAGCCGTCCACGCTGTAATATCAAGAAGAGAGCGTTCATCCGCCGCGCTGGTCGTCTGGACCTTCGATTGAGTCTTCGTGAGTTTGGCAATCGTTGCTTCCAGCATCTTCAGCTTTGACTGCATCTCCGCGATGGTATTATCCCGCTTCAAAGGGTAAGCATATACCTCATGACATGCTGAGGTCTTTGTGATGACTTACCCGACGCAGCTCGTTACCCTTGGTGACAAGCTCCTGATGATGAATGGACTGAGTTGTCTTCACCAGGTCGTCGATGAATGACTGTTCTTGAGAATTCTGTAGCACGATGTTTCAGAAGGATGCACAAATGTCGAAATTCGCCGTAACTCACCAGTTCGCCATTACGGTAGCGAGCCTCGATTGTCTGTGAGCGCTCGCATAGCACTGCATTCTCGGCCTTCAGATGTTCAAGCTGAGAGTTCAACTGAGCAACGTCGTTGTCAAAAGAGACCTGAGCTTGACTGGACGCTGATTGACCCTCGCGAAGCTGAGCGTTGGCATCCTGTAGCTGGTTAGACAACTCCAACGCCTGTACGGCCAAAGTCTGCTCCCCGCTACGAGAACTCTGCAGCTCGTCCTGGACAGCTTTCGTGCGTTCCAGCTCACGTTCAAGAGCGGCATGATGAACATCTTGCTGCTGCTTCATCTTGGCGTCGTGTTCTTTCTTCTCTGCCTTGACGGTCTCCTTGAGCTCGCGGACATTTAGTTCCAGTGCTTGTACTTTCTGGTGTAAAGTCGCTTTCTGCTCGTCCAAGACCGCTTGCTTGCCTGCAGCAGCCTCCAGCTCTCGCTACAAATCATGGTAAGGTGGCGCCACGGTCAGCCGTAAGGGAAGAGGAGCATGGAAAACATACCGCTGACTTGGCTTCCAGGTCTACGAGTCGCTCCTAAGGTGGATCAATTAGCTGATGCTGACAGAATCTGAGAAAGCTCACTTGAAGGTCGCCATTAGCTTCTTTGGTGATCTTCAGAGTGACGGACTGATCTTCGAATCGCTCCTCGAGCATCTTGCATGGAATCAGCGACCGTTTTACGCTTTGCAAGCGGTCAGACTCACCTGATAACGGCCGTCCATGAGACTGAGTCTGTATAGCAACTACATCAGCCGATGCGCGATCAAGCGCAGTGAAAAGGCCTCACTTCTCATTGCGAGCTGCTAGTAACCCAGTACTGTCTTGCAATGCAGCCTCCAGGGATTCGATCTTATCGGTGGCCGCTTTGAGCTCGTCCGTCATACGAGATATATCCATTTTCTGTGCATCCTCTCGCACTTGAATCTGGGCAAGATCCTGAAGTGCTCGGTCTCTCTCCTGGTGGGCGGTGAGGAGGGTATGGTCTGTCTGCTTCAATCTGGGGAATACGCGATGAGCGGTAGAACACAGAGACTTTCACCAATCATACCTAGCCCTCAGATCTGATATCAGCTCGTCCTTTCCCCCTAGCTGAGACTCGAGGGAGCTGATCTTGACACTGGCTTCGTGGTGTTGCTCCGTGACAATCTTGAGCCTTCACGGTGGAGAGTTGAGAAAAGCATGCACGTCACGTTATGGGGCTTACTTACTGCTCCTCTACGCGCTGAAGTAATGCAATTGAGGCATCTCGTTCCTCCAAGAGTGTCCTCAGCCTAGGAATTCTGCGCACGTTCTTTCAATACGGTAACCATGTCATTAAGTCTGCTGGGACTTACTCTGCCTGCTCGCTACGCAGCTGGTCTATTTCAGCAACCTTCGTCTTGGCGTCTCCGTGTAAGCGGTCAATACTGCAAGTTCACAAATGAGACTTCCGTTCAAGATCATGCGTCAAATTACCCACTCATCCTGAGCAGCTGCCACCTTCGCCTCCGCGTCGGCAGCAGCAGCCAGAGCATCGCAGAGCCTCTCCTGCAGTTCTTCAAGGCGTCCAGCCTGAGTGTTGACTTGCTCCACTGTGAATGGACCGAAAAGGATCAGTGTCGCGTACTGTTTGCTGAACGAGTGCGAGCGTACTTGTGTTGGACAGACTGTCGCTAGAACGTCGAAGAGCGTCGCGATCAGAGACTTGCATAGCTTCTAGGTCAGCAACACGTGCTCTTGCGTCGATGAGGTCTGCGCCGACCACTTGAAGTCGTTCGCGGAGAATGTCCGATACCTGTTGACCTGATGATACCGACTTTGAAGAATTGATCACCACGTAAAGGACGTATTGGTACGTACCTTGCTTGCATTCACTCTGCAATTCCTCCAGGATCTCCTTCGTTTCCTTTATCTTCAAAAGCCCACCGTCCTCGTCCATCAGAGGTTGGATGCCTGGGCGTAGGTCAAACTTGAGAGCCCATTCAGGGCGTGACAAGACACTCAACTGTTTAGAGATTCGGCAACGGTGTTCTTGAGCTCTTCGATATCGATCAACGAGACCTTAGTTTGGTTAGCAAAACCAAAAGACTCCTGAGACTGAGCCTTGAGCTCGTCCATAGCGGATTTCATGCTATCCAGACTATACAGACGTGAGTAGCGCACACTTAAGACATACACTTCCTTCGGGGCTCACCTTCTCGCACTGCTCTCCAAGCTCTTCTTCGCCGAGTCCTTCACTGACTGGATGCGATGCAGACATTCCTCTTTATCCCGCTGAGCAGTATCCAACTGTGTACGCAAGGAAGCCACTTCATGACGCTGCATCAATGCGTGCACGGTCATTAGCGTTATTTTGCAGCGCATATAGTCACCCCGGTAGGCACTCACCAGTTCCTCGACCTCCATTTTGGTACTTCTGAGATCGGCCGCGCCTTGCATCATGATTTCCGAGATGTCATCTCCTCCTTTCAATGCTACGGAGCTTGCCCGATGCATAGACGGGCTTTGGGAAGGTCGGAACGCGGATGCTGCTCGACCAGCTGACGGAGCGGAACGAGTAAAATGGCTGGACCCGGTCGTCTCCAGCTGAACGTATTCTGTACGTCGTCTGCGTCTGCTATCGGTGTCTGCATAGAGAGCGCACGGTGAGTAGCGGAACAACTCGACTTTACATGATATATCTTCGCACCTTCCACGTCTTCGAGCTGCGATGCGGTCCCGGACTGTCCATGGTGTGCCCCTGGTCTTGGAATAGCAAATCGCTGCGACAGACGATTCGACAGAGAGAGTTGGCCCCCGGCATCGCTTGTCTCTTCCGGGTCCTTGTGGTGAGCACGGCTTCCGAGAGTGAACGGAGCTTGGACTGCGGTACTATGATGGGATATATGCGCGTGCGGTGCTTCGCCAAACACGTCTGTATCTTCTAAAGGCCCAAAAGCGTCGTCATCAGAGGAAGAGAGCTTCACAGACAGTCTTGAAGCCGGACGCGGCGGCTCTTGGTAGCTGCGGACAGGCACGTCGCCCAGGTCCGCAGCGTCGTGGTTCTGGGAGTTGCGGTTCGCGAAGGCCATCGAGAAGCCTTGATTGCCTGTGCGCCTTCGCAGGGAGAAGATGCTTGCTACTGGAGACGCGGCGCGTCTTGGAGGCAGGTCAGCGGGCGAGTCTGAAGCTCGCGGCGCCGCCGTGAACTTGAGGGACGGCCGAGGTTGATGGTCGTTCTGCATTGCAAGACGAGAGTGCAAGATACCAAGATGAGAGAACGGCTAGAAAGAAAACAAGAGAGCAAGAGGGATCGTAAAGGTTTGAGACAAGAAGAGTGGAGGAAAGAGTCTGTAGCCCGGCACGGCGCGAGGTGCCAAACTTGAATGTCCAAGTCACGACGCGTCGCGGTCACATGTCAAGTACACCGGATCCGGAGTCCGGACAACTGGACAGTCCAGACTCGCGATTTGGAGGGTAACAGCGTCGCACTGTCGTAGTTCGATGAGAAGATTGAGCAGATTCGTATTTTCTATTGCAGGATGCCTACCAAGGGCGTATCTATAACTATGAAGTCCCTAATCCAACGGTGGAGGGCTGTTGCTGTCCACCACTACCGAATAGACGAAAAGATGAGAACATGCGAAGTGGATAAATAAAACTTAAACAGCAGTATATGTGCAGTGCGAAGAGAACGAAAAAAGGTATATGTCAACTTAAACGGTGGTATCGTATCGTAAAGTGTAGAGTAAGATGACGGGGGAAAGATAGATGGAGATGAAGCATTAGGTGAAGCCACAGAGAGGGATAGTATGGAAGCAACAGATGATATGGGATGACAGCAAAGGGAATGACGTGACTTGCGTGAGGCAATGAAAAGCGAACGTGATGTGTCGTGGTCAGAGAGTTGGTGCTATGCAAGATGGCGTAGAAGTCGTGATGTGAAGATGGGTAACGCAGCGGATGTGATGAGATGATGGGACGAGTGAAGCAGACGACAGCAAAACATAGGATTACAGGGGTAAACTTTCCTTCTCCCGTACAAGGACCTCCAGCTCCCTACGAGATGATTCTCGCGAACTGCCCCGGGATGGGATACGGATCTTCTCCCGCCAATCTTTCACCCAGGCCCATCTTGAAACACGCTCCTCCTCGGACTCGATTGTGTGCAATTCCGAGGTTGAAGTGGATGACGACAGCCATGCCCGCAGATGATCGCGACCGAGAATTGGTGCCAAGGATAGGAACGATAGGAAGATGAGCTTCGCGATGATCTCCGGGGACGCAAGGAGCGACTGGATAGTGCGAGGAGTGGGTGAGGGGTTGGATGCGACGGTCTGCAAGATATCTCCAATCTGGCATGTCACGGCAGTCCATGGTAGAGAACCAATGAATCCGCCCAGGAAACAATCCGAAATCGCAACCCCGCAAACGCCACATGCGATATTAATCCCGGACCATGGAATAATGCCAATGAGTCGTAGAATGGAGAGCCGAATCCACGGAGATGATTTCGTATTAGAGAGACCAGCGTCTGAAGCGTCTGTTGAGCCTTCGAGGGCTACTCTTGTCAGCGCAAGAGCGCGGGGGAACATGCTGATCAAGAACGGCGCCAGAGGGGCAGACAGTTGACTTGCGAGGATCGAGCCGACGGTGGTCAGGATTGTCATGAGGAGCGTAGCCCATAGTGGGGAGAAAAGAGCGCCCGCCAAGACGTTCTGAAGATACGCCATGTTCAGCTCAACGTGAACCGTGTCGCGAATGAACAAATAAATAGCACATACCATGATGACGCTCCCTGGGACCGACCATGCATGCATCCACGCCGCCATCGCAGAAATAACGCCCACTACGTGCGCCATGGGAAGGACTCCACTCTGGGAGTACCCTACCAACTCCCGACCAAGTTGGGCGAGGTCCGTCAAATTTCGAGGCCATTCCATAGTAATCGGTAATGAATATGCGGAGAGTAGCATTAATGCGGCAGACACGGGGAATGAGATTATGACCAGCAAAACTGGCATATGCACCTGTTCGGACGGAATGAGCACGGTGATGTCACGCGAGTTAAGTATAGGAGGTACGCACTGAGGGTGACCGTTGTAACCACGAGCGAACGCTGTGTGATTGGGGCTTTTCGGATAGGACATCGTTGAAAGATGCGCGTATTGGTGAGGAAACGGGAAGCAAAGTGTCGTCTGAGCTGGTGCTCGTCCGACTGAGCCGTGGCGACGAGGGTGTGAGCGGTAGACTGTCTCTATGCCACATGTGTACGACCTGAAGACACCGGGAGACCAGAGTGGCCAGCATACTGTCGGGAGTGGGTGCCTTCTGGGGAATGGCTAAAGAGAGCGGAGGCACATTACTGTGGACTGCGGGAGGCGAGGCAGGTCGCGAAGGACAAGCGGGGGATGGGGTGGGTGGGGGCAGGGCCAGCAGTGAGTTGGACCTGCGCCGTGCCTCGAGGCCGTTGAGAGTCAGGGCGGGGCGGACGTTGGTGGAGGATGCGCGATGGCGGTTGAGGGACGGCGGGGCGAGGCAGGAGGCCATTGGGGATGACAACGGGGAGGAGGGCGAGGAGAAGTCTGCAGCGGTCGGTTTTGAAAGCGTCAAATAAGCGACCCGGCTATCCTCGCGTTCCTTACATAACCCGCGACGCGTAAGAAACAAGCCCTCGTCACCGGCGCCCCGGCCAGCGGCACCACTCGGCATCCTGCTCGGCGCACCTCCCAGCCAATCACAGCCAGCCGCTATTCTCGGTCTAGCCCTACCTGGTATTTTGTTTATAAATAATTACAGCCAAGACATGATTCAGCCATCCCGATCTCCCGGCGCCTTCCCTCCCGGCCAGCCACCGACGTGCTGCGTTCCCCACTCCACCGCCCGTCGACACTGCGACGGAACCATCTCCTCCTCGACGACGACATCCTCTCCTATCCTATCGTCCCTGCACCGCTTTGCGTGTGTTTCTCGAGCAAAATATAGTGTGGGTTCATCCTATCACGATCAAATCGCCAGAGCAGGCGAGATTTCACAACAGAAGAAGGTTCTCTTCCGCTGCATCATTCTCAGATCACTCTCTACGCTCTACAGTGTCTGCAGCGGGCTCAAACGGGGCCCGGAGACCCACGGGCTTGCAGAGATCGGAGGAGGCTTCGTGTGCACCACGCTTTACTGTACAACGATAGGCATTGCGTCCTCAGCAGACCAAGTTCCAATTGTGCGAATCGATACGAACAGAGACCAGGCCGAATCGAGGCGCCACTCTGATAGTCCGAGTCCCACGCGAGCGGCGACGAAGCTCTCCCGGAGTCTCGGATTCTTGATCTCAACGTCGGCCTTTGTCAACTCTGCTTTGCAGTCTTTGATGTCTCTCACACGAGTCCGAGCATGAGTGCAGGCGTATGACATCGGAAATACACAGCGCATACATAGAGTCACTCGGATTCGGTATGCATATCGTCATGGTGGCATGGGTCAAAAGGTCCAGGTGACCTTCGCAAGAGTACACATAGTCATCGGCAACACGTCCACGTAACCTTTTAGTGACCTGTCCTCCTGCTCTCCTGGATGATGTTGCTGAGCTCCTCGAGCTTGCGCTTGGAGCGGAGAAGGGTACCCAGCTGTAAATACAAATGTAAGCGTATGTACGAATAGCAATCAAGCCAAATGATAGAAATGAGGTAGAAACATACCCGCTTCTTCGTCAGCTTCCTCGCCTTCTTATCCTGCAAGATTGAGCAACAACACATCAGTATTTGCATGAGCGATGAAAAACATCGCAAGGATCGTGCGCACCTTGGAGTTCCTCAACAGCTCCATAACCCGACGCTCGTATGGCGAGAATCCAGCAACCTCACGGACGACAGAGCGCACAAACTTGGTGCGAGCAGACTGGATGCCCTTGCGTTGGCTGGGGCGGACAGTTTTGGCGATGGGTGTAGTGGGGCGGCCCTTGTTGAGTCCGCGGCGGAGATCTACCATAAGAACCGGTCGTCAGCATCATCCCATACAGATGGACATGGAATGGGTAACGAGTGGGATTTCGACTGACCTGAGCGAACCATTTTGCTTGAATCTTGAGGAGGGCGTTGGCGATGGCGTTGACGAGGGCTTTGCCAGGCAGCGTGAGGGGGTGTGAGCACGTGACACATCGGTGGCTGGAACTGTACAGTTGATCACCGGAACATCTCCGGCACAGGTAAGCAGATCGAGATCTATCATCTGAGTTTCGTTAGATTATCTCTTGATCCCGAAATAGATCTTCAACTTCATCCATCAATTCTGTCAAAGTCACAGCCGGCGAACTTGCAAGATGTTACGAGCCCAGTCGCCATTTTGAGTTTGTAGGGCCACAGTAGAAGGGCCAAGAGACGACAGCAGATACAAGATTGAAAGGTATACAACTAAATATATAGCAAGCAGAAAGTCACGATACTCTAGTAACAGGCTCTGGTAAAGCACGCTGTTGTCTGACAACCTTCAACCGCCCGTTGTCTGGCTGCTTGAACACCGCTGCAAGAGCTGGCGCCACACTGAATACTTCTGGAGGCGTGCGTGGAGGCGCACTTGACGGCGGGGAGAGTGTGTGGCGCGATGTACCAGCCGGGCGTTCCGTGGGTCTCCCTCCGCCGCCCTGATCCTCTTCTTCCTCCTCCTCTTCTTCCTCATCGTCGTCCTCGCCGTCCTGGTGATCCTACAATTCAAGTCTCAGAGACATGCTTTTTTAGAAACTATGAAGAAACTCACTGGGTCAAAGTCTTCCATAGGACGATCCTCGTCCTCTTCCTCCTCGTAGTCATCATCAGCGTCCTCATACCACTGCCCTCTCCAGTCGACGAGATCCAATTCCTCCGGATCCTGCGGCCTTACGCGGAGCCACTGCATCCTCGGACCACACTTCGCCCGTTCACTGACTTTGAAGCCATAAATCCTAGGTACATAGACCTTCCCTGCGGCCTTCCTTTGCCCGCCGTTCGGGTTGGGGTTGACGAACTGAGGCGTCTGCTGAGATGCCGTCTGCGACTGTTGTTCTGAATTTTGCTGTTGCGAGGAAGAGCTCGCGGATGAGCGAGGGGACATGGATGAGTTGGATGACGGCTTCCAGAAGGGGGCGGGTGCGAGCAATCGGTAGCTCTGGAAGAACAAGTGGGCAAATGTGGTGCCAAAGAACGCGCCTGTGTCATCCGAAATCAATACAATTCGTGTCATGAGTGGTGAATAACATACCGTCTACGCCTTGGAAGCGACTGCTTGGAGGGGTATATATGTCGTTGCAGTTCGGGCAAAACAGTTTGACAGTGTCCAGACCAGGAAGGTCGGAGCGTCCACACGGCACTACGTGACACCCGTAACAGTACACGCGTGGACAAGCACCGAATACACCAGCTTCGTATTTGTCCACCTACACTACGGTAAGTCAGAGAGCAAAGCCGAGAATGCGGAAGTCCACGAACCATGAGCTGCAAACCGGCTCGCGTGAGGATGAATCTCTGGTGGACAAGACCATACAGGAGTTCGGCTGAAGCCTCGACGATAGAGACGTCTGGTATTTTTGAGGTATCCTCGTCTGGAACGACAGTCCAAACCATGTCAAAAGAGAAGAGATATAGGTGATATGACACACGCACCTGGCTCAACATCGAGAACCATCTCCATCGCCTCCTTCCAAAATGGCACCATGGCGTTCAGCCCCGTGAGATTGAAGTCATCCTCAATGAAGTCCTCCGCGACTTCGCAGAAGTATTCGTGTCCAGGAAGCGCACAGAACCAGCTAATCCAAGTCAAGCTTGATGTAGGCGTGGAGGAACCTGCAACGCGGGGACGACAAGGGTATAAGGAGGAGAGATCATGAGGCGTATCAAGCGAAACGTACTGTAGCCCTCCTCTTGCTCCTGTACGTCTTCCATGACCTCGTCTCCTTCTCCAGTCCCAGAGATGACCTCTTCTTCTTCCAGCTCGGCTTGGCTGGTGTCCAGAGGAGGGTGCTGTTGTGACGAGCGACGAGACATAGCGGTGGCGATAGACAGATGGTAGTCGAGCCGTTCTCCGGCAAGGAGCGAAACGTGGGCGCCATGAGGTATGGCGCCTCAAACATTCTCAAGTGGCACATCCATGTGTGGTGGTTCGAAAAGCGAAAGATCGTCCGCCTCCTTGGACTTGTAAGCACGCTGCACGATTGTCTTGGGACAGCCGTGTTGTATCCGAATATTTGCACACACATGGACTCGGTAAACTCTGGTACGCCAACAAATCTACCGCTCCGCACAACAGCCAATTCTCGCGCAAGCGACCTATCCCACACCCAAGCCAACAAATCTGCTGCGGCGAACCATGCTACCGCACGAACCATCCATTCTCTCATCTCATATGCATATGCGGAGGAGAAGTAAAAATAGCTTGATAGGGCTACTACGATACAGAGCACTACATCATAAGACGAATCGGAACACGAGAATGTAAGAAGGCGCGAAGCTGCAAATCCACAAGATTGTGCTACCAAAAGCAGCACAAGCAGTCTAAGAGCATTATAACCTCCATCTTCGTAAAGAGCAGTCTTGGTCCTGCCATTTAGCGGTGCGACGTATGCATACCTGATCGCCTGCCTGGGTAAGAAATGGACCGTGGTGTAAGATTGAGAGAACGCGAACCTTGGGCCGCCCACTGAAATATGCTCACTTTAGGGCAGGCTCTCCGACTCTTCGGTGGCGGATTGACGATGGCCAGGTTCAGAAGTTCACGCGTTCATGTCAATCGACATTCCTATCTGCCGCAGCATCAAAGCAGACGATCTTGGATGGTATATATGGGACACCGAGGAGATTGAAGATGACAAGCACTCGCCCTTGTGCCCAAGTAGACCCTCTACGATGTCCAGCCACTGCTGAACCGTATGCATCTCCCGCCACCACCACAAGTACCCCACGAAATTCATTCAATCTCTTGGTGGCGCAGAATAACTCGCAGCTGGTTTCCCATCATGGTGTACCAATCAGCCATCCCCAGTCTCTACTTGTTTATCTTCGGGTGGTACGAACCGCTCCTTACCCTACTGGGATGCACAGGAGCGATTCTGTGGCCGAAAGAGGTATGCACGCACGCGCATACTATCCATAGCGAGGGTTGACAGCTTCGTCCAGGCTCATGATCGACAAGCACCATGGCCCTCAGGCGCACCGCCGCCAGACAGCCCGCTAGCCCTCGCGACGTTGGTTACGCTAGTCCAACTTGCGCAAACTGTTGGTTTGCTAGGCCTCATCAACTTCTTCGTCTTGGGGGCGACGAAACGATACCTCTCTGGGCAGCCTGCTGTCCAAGAGAAGATTGTATCCGCTCTGTTGACGCCACTGCTCCTGGGGGACATCAGTCATCTGGGCATTACACTGTGGGCATTGGGCGACGCGCGATGGGATGTGATGAAGTGGAAGAAGTCGGGAACGTTATGGTTGACGGTCGTGACGGGACTTTCGCTGCTGTTGCCACGCGTTGCTTGGCACCTGGGTTTTGGGAGATATGTGCACAGGAGGGACGGGAGAGTATTTTATGGAATTAAGCGAGCGTAGGGTGATCACAATCACTCCCCATCGATTTAAGGACGAGCTTTGTGTTTACCTGCAGAATAAGACCGGTGTCAGATACATGATGACGAGGATGTAGAGAAGGAATGGCAGTCAAATTAGATCAAGAAGGACGCATTGGGAACCACAATCTCAGAGAGATATTCGTGAGGGCTTCCTCGAACCACGGTTTTTATCATTCGAAACTTCACCGGGAGAAACGACATACCTAATGAGCCTGCTCGCCGTATGTGCTGTGGATTCGGTGCTTTTGCTTCGGTCTGAGTGACTTTATCGTCTGGCTGAGGAGCTGAGGAGGGTCTTGCTCTTCGAGAGTCCCAGATATCTAGTGCCCACGTTTGCACTAGACCAAATGCCGCGGACGTTACCCAATACAATTGAACGCTCTATTCTTCGTCAGACCTGTGAGGCAGTCGAATGACGACGGAAGACGTACTCCTGGGAACATAGCAGATATGAGAATGCGGGCAATGCTATACAATCTCAGCCCATTTTGTAGCAAAATCTTCGGCTGTATGACAGTCTCCCCTCTAGCACGCTTCTTCGCAGCCCATTCCTTCACCTTCTCTTCACGCTCGACAGCTTCAGCGGTTATGAACCAACGAGATGATTCTGTGTTTGCAAGACTGAGCAGCCCAATGACGATGGGAAGAGTCGCTGTCGGGTCAGCGTGGGCCAGCGAGGTCAACGTCAGGAACGATTCCGAGTCGAAGACCGTAGGTAGCCGGGAGAGGTTGTTGAGCATCAAGGAGAAACCAACGAACAAAGGCAGCTGAGAGACTGCCGGTAGCAGCATAGTGAACATGGGCGAGCATCCATGTAGTCTCGTCAGTTCCCGTCTCCTTGCGTCCACCTACAGAGGTTTAGATTGGTAAAGTGGTATTATGGCCGATTCATACACACCAGTGCTTTGACCCTTTTCCCCAATTCCATTCTAGCTGCAACTTCGTTTCCACGGTATCTGTCTTTTTTCATATCCTGGACAGCTTGCTTCTGGAACGAAGGGACCTCTTGTCGCAGCTTCGGAACAACAACGTCTTCCAGTCGCCATTGTCGATGTTTTGCCTGAACATGAGAGGATCAGGCGTACTTTCCAACCATACTGAATAGGAACTGACCCATATGGAGAATGGCACCGTAAAAATTAGACGAGTTGCCACAGTTGTGAGTATTATAGTTGCGGAATACGCAGGAATCAGTTCGGAATACGGCAGAGCAAGAGCGAGGTCCAAGAACCCCTCTGACAGGGTTGAGAGCGTGGATGTGACATAGGTCCTGGGTCGTGTTATGTGAGGACTGCGCGGGATATGAGAGATGAGTTGACGTGAACGTCGTGTAGGAGCAAACGTGAAGACTCTTGTCGTAGAGGATAACATGGATGACACCAAAGATTGGGCGCCCAGGAATCGGGCTTTTGCGTCATGCAACGGAAGACTCGGAGACCCTGCGGAGACCTCTTTGAGATATGAAAAAGACTCGCGAATTATTGCGGATCGTGATGACACAGTAGCGGTTTACAATCGCATGGTACAGCTGCATAGTTGGATTGCGTAAATCATGAATGGGTACTGTGCGGCATATCATAAGCATAGCGACTCGTTATCCCGTCTCGCAGTGGATGAATCTGCTCCTCCCTAACCTGCTCCTCCCTGAACCCACTCCCAACAATCGCTCAGAAAGTCAGCGCGTGAGGGAATTGACCCTTCGACAATCCCCAGCTAGCCTTCAGGTACTTCCCAAGAGCTTCAGTCTTCTTGACGGCAGCGATGATGGCACCGTCAACAGTCTTTTGGTCGGAAGACTTCGACTCAGGGAAAGGCTCCTTCTCTTTGGGCTTGCCCTCTGAGAAAAACTCAGCCTCCGCAGAGCCTGGACCCTTTGAGGCAGAGTTCTTGAAGTACGCGTCATTGATCTTCTCGTCGAGCTAACGTTTCATGTGAGAAACATGTTCTCGTCTAGCTCATCGAAGAAGACGTACCTTAAGCTCGCCAAGCTCAACCTTGGTAGAGGTTGCGATAACATACGCTTGGTTGACCCTACGGAGTGGGACACCGTTGATCTTGAAGGGCCCCGTAACCAAAAGAAGACCACTCTCCAACTGCTTCAAGAAGACTACTCGCTTTCCTGCAAAGCGACCAGCCAAAAGGATGAGGACAGTGCCGGGGGTGATGGATGAACGGAGCTTGGAGGATTGTGGGTGTTTGCGGGACTTCTTGGGCTGACGGACATCCTCAGCTGGGTAGAAGCGCGATGCTTTCGACGTCGGTACAAGACGCTTTCCGCCGTTCTTGTCTCCTTTGACCTGCACCTCCTTCGTAGTTGCGACCTCAGCAGCGGCCGGCTTTTCGGATTTTTTGATGCCTTTGTAAAGGCCACGGCGGGAGAAGACCTGCGATCTTGAGAGGCGGCCAACGCCTGGTGCGATTTCCTTGCTGCGGGCCATCTAGTAGTGGAGAGGTCAGCACCCATGAATCCCAGTGCCATCCTCATCCAAAGCTGCAGCCGCGCATCCACCCTCATACAACTCGTCCAGCACCTATCCAGCACCTCCAACAATTCGAGACGATCTGCAGAATGCTCATTCAACGCGATGAGACACAACATGTACTCACTATGTGGATCTTGAGGAATGCCCGAGTTCGATGAGTTGTGTGGACGGCCTGCGGTGCGATGCTTCGACGTGCAGCGCCAGTCTCGTACGCCCTGATTCTTTCCAAATTGGAACCGTGGAATTTATTACCTCAGCTTCGAGTTTCCACGATGAATTGGGACACAGTCTGGAGTAATTGATCAGGCGCTCATCATCTAGCGATACAGCTTGAGTCTTCTCATACAGTATGTAGTCTTTACCCAGTCGCTACCATGGGGGAAACTCAAGGTTCGTTCGCTGCTAGCGATCTTTCATTCCGAGAGACGTTGACGATTCTATGTCTAGATATCGATAACCGATATGTCATCTGGTTGGACATTGACAATACGCTATACTCTGCGAGTTCGAAGATATCTCAGGCGATGGGGCAGCGGATTCATGGTGCGATCTAACGACTTTTGGCCCTCCTGCACTCGCGCTCAACTTCAGTGGTAGCGTATTTCGTGAGTATGGGATGGTCGGAGGAAGAAGCATCGGAACTGCACTCGAAATACTACAAAGAATACGGGTTGGCGTTGCGAGGACTAGTACGTCACCACCAAGTTGGTGAGTTCAATCCACTTTCTGACAGTAACACAGCTGAACTTCCGCATGTCGCTCTAGACCCTTTGGATTTTGATAGTAAATGCGACGGTTCACTACCGCTTGAAGACATGATCAAAGAAGATCCAGGACTGCGCAAACTACTACAGGATATCGACCTTAATAAAGCACGCGTTTGGGCATTGACAAACGCGTATCGTACAGTGCGTATGATGCTGCAGCTCGAGCTATGACTTCCTTGATCATTTTGTACGAACGTAGCATGCCCAACGTGTCTTGCGAATTCTCGGTATCGACGACTTAATCGAAGGTCTTGTGTACTGTGATTACTCGCTGCCCAACTTTGCTTGCAAACCAGAGCCTGAGTTTTATCACAATGTAAGTGTCTGTTTGAGATTGTGTTTCTCGCTTTTACGACTGACCGTTCTGCAGGCAATCCAGAGAGCAGGCATCTCAGATCCTTCCAGATGTTTCTTCGTAGACGACAGCAGAGGTAACGTTGTCGCCGCTCATCAACTCGGCTGGGGCAACTGCGTCCATTTCTGTGAACGAGGTTTGGATACAGTAGAAGGTGGTAGACAGAAGAAGATCGGTGACGACCAGGCAACAATACCCAGCGGGATCAAAGTCATCACTCGCTTGGAGGAGCTCAGGTCGATTTGGCAGGATATATTTAAGCAGCAATGAGAAGTACTTAGATTGATGTACTTGAGTAGATCGCGTGTATACCATAAAGTTTTGATTTAACATAGTCTGTATGTGGTTCGGACAAGCCAGAATCCAGCTGACTAGTGTGACTGTCAGATTCGAGGCAAGAGCGATAGACGCGCGGACGCGTCGCGTCGCGTGTGTGCCAAGCACCTTTGTTCTCACCGTCCACCATCTACTCGCCACATCGTTCTTCTCAAACTTATCACAATCATGGCGGACTCACGGCAACGGGTCATTATCAAGGTGAAGATACCTAGATCTCTGCTAAGCACTCTCATCAATGGTATATCTAGGTGTTCCGAAAATATAGCCACTCACTCGGCCCAGAGGCCCTTGAATACCTGGAAGATATCATAGACCGTCACGAAATTTCAGAAGAGGGGGTCGAAGGAGCCATTGAGTACTTTGCAAAGGAGTACAATAGGCAAGATGGTAAGCAGTTCGTCAACATTGGGGGTATCGATACCTGACCCGCCTCAGATGCACAGATGAAGGTATCAGTTCAGATTCTGCAACGCGTATATGAAGCCTTTCAAGGCGGTGACGGCAAATCGCACGGAGAAAGTGATTTTCTAGATCCAGATGAACACCTCAAATTCATCAACGCACATGACATGCCGTTGTGGAATTGGTCCAACGAGAAGGGGACGTTCGAGAGGCAGGTACCGAGACTATACAACTATCAGTGACACCGTCAACTCATCATCTGCAGGGTTTCTGCACCCCTTACGATGTCGGGTTCTGCAGATTCTCGTACTACGGCAATGCGAAACCGTATGAACACTATCAGGCAGACCGTGCTACGGAACGACCATTTCTCTCCTTCCACACTGCCTTCGCGAGACCGTGAGCATTTGTTGACCGTAAGTGATGAACCATGCCGAAATATGGATCACCGCTCATGAGGTCACTAGCTCAGGTCCACGAAACAATTGCTTGGGCGGGCGGGACATCGTTTCTTGCTGTTCGGCATGTTGTCGCATAACAAAGAGGGCAAATTACGGTTAGAGGATGAGGAAGGGAGCGTCGAACTCGATTTCTCACAGCTCGTCAGTCATCATGCTCTTCATTGAGCAACAGTAGCCTCACATTTCGGACAGGACCAACCAAGCGAGGGCTTGTTCTCGGAGGGCTGCTTCGCCTTAGTCGAAGGAGATTACACAGAAGACGAGACTCTAGTAGTGATTGCTATTGGTCATCCACCATGCGAGAGCAGAGACAGTGCGCGGTATGTACAACAGTGTGATCTGCACAAGTTGTAAAATGACCCTGGCGCAGGCAAATATTTGGCCACATAGATTTCTTAGGATGTGGGGCCGCGACTTTACAAGAAGACGTGAGCCCTTCTTCTCTGATGCTGCATTCCCATCCTTACAGTCTCATCAGGCTCAATTGGCTGCTCGCATGCAAACCGATATGCCTGAACTGCGCTTCTTCGTTCTGTCAAACGTGTGGCTGGATAAACCGGATACCTTGCTGGGCTTGCGGAAGATGTTGGACAACTGCGTAGAGAACAGTTTCATACCCAAAGTGATCGTACTTTGCGGCAACTTCAGCAGTCGTGGCATAGCGCAAGGAAATGCAACAGAAATACGACGGTACCAAGGTGCGGTCCCTCTCATCAGACCTGGCGTTGTGTCTAATCAGCTTCTCCAGACAATTTTGATGCTTTGGCGGATCTCCTAGCATCGTATCCCGTGGTCACTCGATATGCGCATGTGGTATTGGTACCTGGTCCTCTTGACCTGACAGTGAATTCAGTAACTCCACGAAAGCCGTTGATGTCAAGTTTTGTGTCACGGCTGAAATCGCGGATTCCGAACATTCACTTCGGTTCTAACCCATGTCGAATCAAGTTCTGCGACCAAGAGATAGTCATCTTCAGAGAAGACTTGATGGCCAGAATGCTGAGGAATCTTGTCGGGGTCAAGCCAGATGTTAGGAATGATGATTTGAAGCGCTATGTAGGAGGGTCTCCATCCGTCGAGAGTCACAGATCGCTGATGCTTTATGGACCGAAGCTCGTACAATCGCTGCTGGATCAGAGCCACTTGGCACCACTGACCTATGACATTCAGCCAACACTGTCGGATTTCGACCATGCACTCCGTCTCTATCCTCTACCAACTGCCGTGAGTTACATTACTGGATCTACAACGAAATGAGTTCTCATTTCCTCACAGGTAGTTCTTGCCGACAAGTATGATCGATTTCAAATGACCTACGAAGGCTGTCACGTCTTCAATCCAGGCAGTTTCCTTGGAAATGCCTTTGGGTTTTCGGCATACATACCTTCGAGACGTGATTCAGAGGAATGGTACGTGATTGACGTATAGGTTATCGCCTCGCTGATACTGATGACTGGGCGCAGTGTACTTGGAGCAGATGCGAATGAGGACTGAACGGACTGAACAGACATAGATAGTTACTTCCACGAGCTACAAAGATGCGAAGTTTGATGCTCTCTCGTAGCTGGACGAATTCTATGTCTACACTTTGTCCGTGCTGTAAATGCTTATCAATGTCATGAACTTTGGGCAGCGGGAGCTACTGAGGGAAGCGCGCGCTGTACATAATGACACGTCCCTTGGCTTTGCCCGGCGATCTAACATGAGGATCTTGGGTGACTGGATGCCGAACACCGCTCAGTCGTTGGCCAACAACACATACACCTCCCCACCTCTAAGGTCCACTACCTCCCTAGTCTACGTCCTATGATCTTCTGCTTTTCATAATCTTCTTCGACACCTACACGTAGCCCGACGTCGGCTGTAACGCGACCTGTCCCATTCATCTCTTCCGAAGGCAAATGTCGTCATCATCCCCTTCCCTCGACCTCAGTTCCCTCACACTCCTTTTGAGAACCCTCTTTATTGGCTCGACCACCGGCTCGCTATGGTTCACAATAATTCTCTGGACAGTACGTCTGGCGACACTGTCGATTCTATTCAGAACATTTCTCGGTCCCTCGATCCTACGCCTCATCTCGAAACGACTGCGAGTGCGTAGCGTCAGTCTCCGCTCCATTCGTGGCATCACCTTTCGGTCTCAAGCCGGTATTTGGTGCATTGACCGTATAGGTCTTTCCTACCATCGTCCTGCCGGAAGGTCCTCGAGTCGATTCGCAATCAAGGTCGAAGGAGTCAGTGTAGAGTTGAAGCCAGTGCGCGAGGAGTGGTGGAGGCCAGAACCTGGGCAAGACAAGACATCAAAGACAGAGAAATCTACTCCTTCCGCTCTGCGTCAAAGAATCACATCTTTCATACGCTCCGTCTATGATCAGCTTTACTGGACCTTGAATCCGCGTGTACGTCCAATTGTACGCGCTATTGCGGTGGCGGGGTTTCGACTCGTCATCAGGGCACTACCTACTCTCGTGGAGGCCATAGATTTTGAGCTAGAATCTGCTCATGTGTTCTTCTCTACGGATATCGAGGCCAGATTCTCGATCACCAGAGCTCAAGTGGACATGAAATTGACTCTCGAGCAACTGGGATGCTCAGAGCCAGCCGAGAAGGCACCTCCTACGCCCGCGCGACACAAACGCTTTGCGAGCGTTGCCAATCTGAATACCAGGCTCAAGAGCAGCGTAAAGCGCACTTGGGACAGAGCTTGGGGAGGAACAGAGGTTGCTGTGGCAGTATGTCTCGATGTCTGTCAAGTTCAGGTGACCAGTCGCGACCTTGCGCAAGAAGATGCCTCTTCTTCGATCGCTGGTGAGTTCCTATGCTATCCAATTGTATGGCACGGGCCTCACTTTGACAAGAACGTCTATGCGAGACTCAATGTCTCAACATTCCGCAGGTGGCATTCTCCATTTCAGCCCACTTCGACCCTCACAGAGGTGTCAAGCAACATAGCCTCGAAACATCGCTGAAGGTGGATCCGATCACTGTGGACCTTGATGGTCTCATTCCTGTTCTGAACGCGTTCAAGAGATTGAGACAGAAAGTAGAGAGGAGAGCTGGTTTCGACAAGCTACCTTTATCCCCTGTGGCCACGCCGGCCTCTGGAAACGCACCCAATACTGCCACAAGATCTATCTCTCCACCGCCTATGTCACCGAAGTCCATCTTCCGAAGGCCGACGTCTCCCACACCGTCACTTTCGTCTTTGACGAACTGGCGGTCGTCCATGGGTGCCAAATTATCAGTGCGTCGGCCGTGGAACATCTTATGTTTCAGTAAAGACTTATGCAATGCGTTAGGCGTCGATAAAGTTCCGTCGTCAACCTCAACCACAGGTTGCACGAAAGCCTATTCCTGACGGTATAGCCGTGAGTTTATCTCAATGAAATCACTGCAACCACTGACTTATGAGCACGTCGTGACAGCTATCTATCCTCAAAGGGATTAAGGTGATTCTGCCGCAACTGACCGTCAAACATCGCTTCAACTGCAACGGCCGTTCTGATGTCGTTAGTACAACGCTTCAGGACATCAGCGTAGGCATATCTCGGAGCCACCCCGAGCGCAACCAGCTCCATCAGGAGTGGATAGGTCGCAGCAGTGCGCCTGAAGATCCTTTCAGTGCAGACGCCTATGCGCTGTCTTTCTCTATTCACGACACCTCTATGGCACGCATGGGCTCGGGAGCCGTGAGGGAACGCTTACAAGTTGTGGCAATTGGTCCACTTAACATCGAGGCCGTGGTTTCGCAATGGCCTTCTCCGTGGCTACGAGGACCAACCTACTTGTCCGGCGATCCGAACAACCAGTGGCTTCTCCTCCAAATCACATTGGGGTCAATCGATGTGTCCGAGCACCTCGAAGTTCTGCAAGCTCTTTTGACTAGCGCAGAGCCCAAACGACCCTCTGGCTCAACGCCATCATTACCTCCCCTCCTTTCGCCAGTCCCGCGCATACAGCTGAGCATCGGTGTCGGTCCCATATGCGCGCGTCTCATTTCGCCGGCGTCGCTTAGGACTGATAAGCCTTTCGCGATTGAGGCCCGCACGAAGGGACTCATCGCAAATATGAGAAGCCACTTCTCGCACCACATCGACAAGCATAAGGGTAAACATCCTGTACCTCACGATTACCCTCGGCTGCGAATGCATCTGGACTTCAACTTGATCCTGGAACGCACCTTCGTCAACGTGTGTGGGTCCCAATGGGAGGATATTCCGGCAGCTCCAGGTCTACCTGCAGGTCAGCCCTTGCTATCTTTGGATGAGGTTCATATATCCGCGACAGGCGAGGCTTTGGGAGAAGTCGTAGAGGACCCGGGCATGGCAGTCAGCATTGACGTTCCCTCAATTTTCCTGGACGTATCCGTCGCGACCGAGGCGCTGTCCGTCGAGCTCTGGCAACCGGATGCCATTGGCGCGATTACCACTGTCTTGCAGGTCGTGAGCGTGCAGCGGTCTGGTGCCGTTGTGTCGCCTGAGTACAATCCGCATCCCAAGTATGCGTTGGATTCTCTACCTTCAGGATTGTCTATCTCTTTTGCGCTGTCCAGGGCGATGGTGTTCATCACAGGTCCTGATCTGGCACCTGGAGAAGAGCTGGAGATTTCCCGTGGTGTGGCGTCCCACGTCGGTATTGCCGTCACATATTGCCATTTGCAGCCGTCACAGAAGGATACAGCCTCGTATCATCCTACGCACGAACAACAGCGACTCTTGCTCTCTCTTCCCTCCCTGCTCGTCTCCAAAGCGCATAATCGAATATCGACGGTCATAAGCGAGCAGTCTCCGATGGCACTGATTCAGGTGAAGGCCTGGGACATTGCTTTCAGAGATGCTCTTGCAACGCGGCTGGTGGCCGACGACTTGTTCGGAGTGGGAGATCACCACCACCACTTCCGCAAACAAGAGTACCTAAATCTCCAGAGCATCGTGGCCGACATCGTTCTGTCGGGCCACAGACAGAACGGTACAGCTCTTCACGGCTCAAAGGACAACTGTGCAGTCGCCGTAACCATCGCGCCTATCTCTGGGACCCTCCATCTGGCGAACGTTTATAACGCTCTACTGGCGTTGCAAACGATCAAATCACTGGCAAGAGCGACCACTGCTTCTGTACCACCTAGGGCTTCCCCGAAACCTACATCGACGCTGTCCGTTGGAGTGACTTGCGAGCTCAGCAGATTGCAACTGGTCTACGAATGCCCTCTGAGTAGCAAAGTCTACTTTAGGGCCGACACCGTCTTCGTCGAGGCATCTCCATCTCAGACAATCGTTGTCAACTGGAGTTCGCTAGTCATGGCCGCGCTACTGGAAGTTGAACGGGACAGCGTTAAGCATTCGGAGTGGGAAGAGATCTTGCGGCTTCTGGATTGGCGTATGGTCATTCAGCCGGACCTCAATCCTGTCGGCATCGTAGTCGATGGACAATCCGCTCTCATTCGTCTACCATTCCAGTTCGTTTTGGCTGATTTGATCCTCAATTTGAACCTCTCTGTCAAATGCGTCAAGCACCTGCTTCATATGATCCCATCCGGTCGATTTTCAACACCTCCTATTCCTGAGGCAGAGGGTCCCAAGAAGATGCCAGATCTGGTCATACGCATTGGGCGACTTGCCGCGGAGGCAGCGGACGAGGACATAGAGTCGCGGCTAGCATTGATCTGGAGAGCTGGCTCTGACTCTGCTCGGCTGCGGCTAGAACGTGACGATGCGTTCGAAGCCAAGGTTGCTGCAATTGTCGGCTCAGGAGCCGCGATGACAAGTATTCACGGCCCTGACTCAGATTACCAGTTCTCTTCGCAACATTCGGTCTCCGTTGGCGAAGCACGAGAACGCCTCTACGCTGTACATTCGGGTGCATGGAAATCACGCTTCCGGCAAGCACATGTCTCCCAGCATCGTCGACAGGAATCACTCTGCCCGAAGACGCTCGCGACTTTGTACTCAGGGAACGACTTCACTGTACACGTCAACCCGCCCTCGTCCGCTTCTCCACTTTTCCGCATTACCTTCGATGGTCTATCGCTTCATTTGGCACGACCTTCATTTCCTCTGGCGGATATCTCTGGATTCTTGCATGCACAAGGTGGTTTGCCACGGGACACAGAATACTCTCTGCTAATCCCCATGCACCTGGATCTCTCTGTCTCGTCGTTCAGAATCGCCCTTCGCGAGTACCCCCTTCCTCTATTGAACATTCCACCACATTCACAAAAGGATACACCCGGATTGATCTTTGATACCGATCTAGTCATTGCGGAAGAGATGATCTTGTCCGAAAGCGGTGTCCAGTGGGTGGAATGCGCCATAGTCAAAGCCCACCGAGGAATTCATGGCGCTTCACCGCTCTCCATTGCTGTACCGAAAACTCTCAACCCCGTCAAAACCTACGCCACCCCGATCATGCGCGTTACTACCGACGATGTGTCCGATCTCTCCTGGGGTATCGGGTACAGCCCAGCAATGCAAGATTTCATGCGGGTTGTTGACACTCTTTCTCATTCTCCGAGGGATAGCTCACCAGCTATTGGCTTCTGGGATAAGGTATCTGACCTCTCCTTCCGACCTACATTTGAAGAAAACCACTGATCCCATTCCTAGCTTCGTCTCGTCTTCCATTGGAGCGTGAAGGTCCATTTCAATGACGAGGTTCACTTACATTTGAAAGGTATGATAACTTCCTCAGAATCATAACATCACTTCTTATGACCCGTGGCAGGCTCTCGCAACCCCTATGACTTGCGTGGTTCCGGCGCTGGCTTTGCATTATGCTGGAAGGGACATTCTCACATCTTGATCGGGCAGCCAAATGACCAGAACGAGCTGATTCAGGTTGTCAGCGATACTATGCTTATCACCATTCCGAAGTGCGTTTCTTCATATAGAATCAACGTTTCCCAGCGAACTAACATGCATATTAGTATCGAGCAGTCTTTCGGTGAGACAGCGACTCTCGGGACACCGATCCGCCCTTCTCTCAAACCGGATGGCCATCACTACCATATTCCTCGCGCATCAAGAGAATCTCGGAAGGTCGTTGCCAAGTTATCCTCCGGTGTTCGCTTTGGCGTCGGGATTGTGCTTGAACGTGCATGTGGGGGAGAGTGTCCGAAATGTCATGGTACTGCGTTTGAGCGCAAATGCCGACTCTTCACGTTTAGGCCGCACTATGAGGTCCAACTAGAGCAGAAAGTTGAAGTACCGAAGCTGAAGGTCAGACCTCAAGCGGTGTTTCTGACTGTCCAGATATTGATGTGCCTACAGTCTCCTGAAGATTCGTACAACGGGTTCCGCTCGGATTTCATTCACCTGTCTATCTCGTTGACCTCCTCCACGGCCGTCAGCAAGACACGCAACTTCAGTAGCATTCATCTATCTCCGGGGCTATTCTCTCACTTCTGGGCGTGGTGGACACTCTTCGACACGATCTCGCTGCCGATCCGACAAGGTCGCCGGTACAAGCATAAGCGTCCTTTGTCGCCCAAGCTTGGTCAACATCTCGCCACTATCAAGTATCGCATATCTGTTCCAAAGCTGTTCATCTCGCATGCATACATGGATCAGTCAAGTGATGCATGGGCGGATGGAGTCACACCCTTCGTAGGCACCAAGGCCATGATAGACTTTTTCCAGGTGGACATGCATCAAAGGGCGCAAGAGACGAGTATCACAGGCCCCGATGGGACTACCAAGACCACTATGCACAAGCCGTTCAGTGCGGTGGAGGTTGTGCTGAAGGGACTGGAACTTCGAGCGCTGCTTGCAATATTCTCGGACCCTCTGAAAGAGGCTGTGCCGTTGGAGTGCTCTCCCATTGGAAGCGCATACCGCAACCGCGAAAACATCCCTGTCATCGGGCCCGACTCTCCATGGATTGACCTCGACGACTTTGTTGAGACCGACTGGTCTGCCCCAGGCATTCCTATTCTGCACTTGCTTCCCGTCATGTCATGTCCGCGCTTTACCTACTTCAGACACGCATCAAAGGCGGCGGCTAACGAGAACCGAGTAGAGGTCAGCAAGTTCGACAACGAGGACACTCACCTATGCCTCCTTGGAACGGAAGCTTGTAAGCGTCTGTGCTGTCTTCAGATTTGAGTCGGTCACTGATAATCCCCACAGCTGTCCCTCAAGTCCAACTGAACCTAGTCAACAACCGTATCCGTGAACTATACGAACTTCAAGAGAAGGAGAAGAAAGGAACTGCACGACCAACATTCAACGTGAGCTATCACGAGTCTTTTTCCAATCATATGCTGAAAGACCACATCTGTAGACGAAGACTGATATCGGCAAGATGATCACTCTACTGGAGGACTACGCCAAACACCTAGCCGAAGTGGCGGCTACGTCACGACAAACGGGCCCTAATGGTCCACATAATTATTACATGCCATCGGATTCTGTGTCACCGGAGGAATGGGCTGAGTTCCAGAACGTATACCAAGTACACTGCCCACAAATATTTATGGATAATATAATTCGCGATGTGAGTATCGCCCATCATGCATCCTCTTTCGAAGATACCCTAACACTATTTCCTCCACAGATACTAATTCAATACTACTACTGCTCGGTTGCAAGACGAGGTCTTGAGTACCATATGGCCACTCGGTACGCCCCATGAGTCTCTACTTATACAAGCTGTTGAGATCATACTAACGACTGAGCAGTGCGGTGAAGTTCATCCGCGACCAGGCCAAGACGGCCATCGAGAACCTCGAGGCAGAAGCGGAGAAACAACCTGCAGCATCCGGCGCCCAGGCGGCAGCGATGGCTGTACGGAAGATGTTCATCGGAGAGAGCACTGAGGCAACGATTGTACAGACGGATGTGGACGACGAACCAGTTGAAGCTGCTACGGATCCCATGGCAGGATGGGATGAAGGCGTGTTCCTACGCAAGAGCCACTTCTGCCTTCTCTTGAAGCCGCAGATCGTGTTGAGGAGCGAGACCAGTGCCGAATCGGTCTTGATCATGGCTGCGGTCCAGGGCAAGCTGCAGACATACGCCATCATGGATATAACGAATGCTGACGACCCAGTGAGCGGAAGAGTCATGACAAGGCATGTCTTCCGTGATTCAGTGACCTTGTCATCCTGCTGACGTCCTTCGCAGAAATTATGCGTCGATCAGCGGTCTTCAATCTTTCTCTCCATCGGCTGCCAACACGATAGGTGAAGGATGTGTGCCATTGGAGGTCCTCGTAGACCTGCGTTGCGACAATTCTCTCTTCGACCGTCTGGTCCCGCAAACAGACGCGTCGTTGCACTACGACAAGTTCAACCGTCTGCGCCTCCGCAACAATGTCACCTCGGTTGCCAGGACGGCTCAACATTCAGGTCCTAAACACAATCATCTGCAGAACCAGACCGTGAGTCAACCGATCTTTGTATGTGGCCATTCACTGATGCTTTCTGGATTCAGGATCTGATCCGATTCCACGTCCCACGTTTCACTGTGTCAGCAAACGACCGTCATTTCGGTGCTATCTCCAACATCGTCACGGATCTGTTGCTCTTCTCTAACGCCGCGTTGAAGACACGCTCCGATCGTCTGGAGAAGATGTTGTTCAGCTACGACTTCACCAACGTCGCCTCAGCCGCAGACGTCGTTGCAGACCTCCAAGCCCGTCTGCGCCACGCCGTAGAGATCAAACGAGAGGCCGAGTGGAAGCTACTTCGTTATGGCGAAGACGGCGACGTCGAGAAGCTGAAGATCATGGCCCACATTCTGCTGCTTTCTGAAGAGCTGGATTACGTGTTCGATGCGATCAAACTGGCTCAGGACAAGGTGAACAACAGGACCGGGCAGAACTCCGCGCTGCTGTTGCATGCGTCTTCAGCTGAGATCTCGTGGAGAATGCTGGATAGAGTCGATCAGTTGCTCGCCAAGCTTGCCGTGCGGGAAATTGACTTCCGTTGGCTGAGCCGACAGGACAGTTCCGTTGTCAACAATTTGGCCGTTGGTGACCTTCAAGCATTTGACGGCGCTGCTGATGCGGAGTGGACGGAGATATTGTCCAAGTTCGAGGAGAAGTCTAATCACCCGTTAGTCAAGGTTAGTCCCCAACAGTACTTTGCCATTCATGACAGACAATATCTAACAAATTTACAGCAAAAGCTTTTCTGCTTGGCGGACTGGACAGTACTACCTCCAGTCGGTGGTATCACCATCTACGAAGCCTTCGACCTTAGCTTCCATCCGATGTGCCTCCAGATTGACACCCGGGTGGGGAAGAAGATCATGGAGTATGTCTGGCCGTCGCGTAGGAACCGAGGGGAAATCGCCAACGAGTCCGAAGACAGCCAGCTAGTCAGCCCCCCGTCACCGACATCTCACCCAGTCTCGCGCCCGAGCTCCAAGCGAGCATCAATGGACATCGTCTCCCCTACACCCCGACGGTCCATGGACTCGAATAGACTCACACCGCTGCCTTTGCGCCGACTCAACACCTCGCGGTCATTCACGGACTTGAGAGGAGAACGGTCTGAGCCTGCACGTTCGGATACGTTACAGGTCCATAGGCCGCTCGCACGTACAAGGTCGTCGGATGGCCTGTTCGCGCTCTCTCTGACGAGTCCTTCACCCATTGACCGGTCAAATCAGCCCTCGGAGGAGTCTCACCGACTGTCTTCTGCGGTGTCGAAGAAGTCTAGAGATGACGCTGCTGAGATGAAGACGCGGTCTTCTCAGAAAACGTTTGTCTGGGTTCGGGTGTCTAGGTACGTCACGTATCTGGTACTACGTCATGCAGTGATTGACTATGCGTCGGTAGTCTACACCTCGTGTTGAGTATCCTCAAGGAAGATTCGTTCCTTTGTCGAGATGCGCGTATCAAGACTCGAGACCTGGAATACCGCAATCAGACTTGCAGCGTGAGTCTTCTTTTTACCTCCACAGATTACGCAGTGCGTCTGACGTAGTGGTTCCTGGAGTTCGAGGAGCTCGTCGACCAGTTTATCCCGTCAGGGAAGAACTGGAAGGGCTGGGTGAAGATCGCCTTCCAGCAGCCTCTTGTGCCTGTGCTGCCGGTGGCCCGAGAGCTCATCACGAAGACGAAGTGGGGAGCACCGAAGACACACCACCAAGGTGGCGACACGGTGAAGCGCAAGACAGGCACAAAACGCCTGCCGTTCGTCACGCACCGCGACACCACAGTGACGCCTGACACTGTGGCGCAAGACCGGTCAGATCCCTCGTCGCGGTCATTCACGCCGTCAAGCAGCAGCGACGTGTCTGCTGAGAATCTGACCGGGGAGCCAGAAGCGATGAGAGAAGAGGACGAGCACCGCAAGAGACCGCGCACACGCGTCATGAGCCTTTTCAAGCGGTCGAGGTCGAAGCCGAGAAGCAGCATGGATTCGGACGTTTCAATTGCGGTGAGTGGTGGCGAGCGTGGTTCTCGAGGTGATTAGCATGCTGAACGACGTTATGCATGTTGTGTAGACGACAGCGTCCTCGCAGTCGGTGAATTCGGTACCTGCGCTGCCAGTGCACAGCGGTCGGCCGAGTGGGCTGGGCGCGACGGGGCATTCGGAGGAGTCGATGAGGAGTACGCAGTCGTCGGTCGTGTAGAATCTCTATTCTGCGGTTATGCTATGTTGCTTACGTTGGATGGAAAACAATGTCTTGGAATTTCTCTTGAGCCCGTGTTTAGCCGAGACGTTGCGCCGGGGGGTGAGGTCATGCGGGATAGACGCTGGCGGTGCCGCCTCGCACAGAGCGGGAGCGGGCGCCTGAGTGGTTTCTCCACTCGGACCCACCATGAAATGGCGGGTCGTCGCTGCCACTGCGCCTCTTAGTTAGCAGCACCTCCTGTCCCCCTCTTCATCTCTCCCTCTCCCCTCATCATCCCCTTCCTCGTCGCCGCCATGCCCTCCGTTCGCATCAAGCGGGAGCGCGGATACTCAACCCTCCAAGACATTCCAGACATCCCCGAAGATGGTCAGCCGCAACTCAGACCCCGTTCTCGATCTTTCGCCGGACTCTTTGCGCCAGCCACGCCTCAGCCCCCAAATCCGGATGTCCCGCTCACCCTCCAAGCTGACCATGGCCGTCGCCGGGGCTCGACTTTCAGTAACCAGCTGCTGCCCGAGCAGAGGGGTTCCGCTACACTTTCACCTCCCACTTCTCCCCGACCTCCAGGCAGAGTGTCCTCCATGGTTATGCGCAAAGAGAAAGCTCAGGCAGCTGCCTCAGCAGACGACAGAGACGACAGGTCCGAAGTTCAAGTAGCCTCGTCGCTCTCCCGCGTGAGGGGCAGCGTTTCCTCTCGCGGCCAAAGAAGTCGGGCTCCCTCCATGGTTTCTTACGAGGGGGCTCATGAGACTGTCCGTATTCCAACCGATGAGGGGCATGAACCAGGGCGTATAGGCAGTGCTCTTAGCTTCCGAGACAACGACGACGATGACGACCGGGAGGATTTCTTCGACGAAGAGAACCACCACCACGACGATATCGTCGAGCATTTGGATGTGATTGGTATGTCTCATGCTCCCCTAGAATGTTACTCCAAACCTCTCATACAATTCCCTTTCCCAGACCCCCAAATAGCCACGGTCTCAATGCTCACGAATGCGGCGAATTCGATGGTATTGTGAGTGCCTTTCGCAGTGATACCTCTCATAAACGATAGCCGACCCGGTCAACACCTTCACAGCCCCCCACTATCGTTCTATTCCCGCAAGCCTGTCATCGTTCTTCCGTCTGTGCAACCCCGGCCACAGACGGCCTTGGATATAGAGAAGGGCAATCCAGTGTATGAGGACAACCTGGATAGGCATGTGGAGGAGGTGTTGCGCAAGCGAGATAAGTTCAGGAGAACAATGCGTGGCGTATGGTCGTTCCTGAAGACTCGTGAGTTCTTTTGTTCCGATTGTTGTTGAACTCTGGTATTGATACAACTATTTGACAGCTATGGGCGTGAGTATTCCATCTGTTTTCCGACAACTGTCTCCTGACATTTCACCCAGATCCTCGTCGGCATCTACGGTTTCTTGATTGGTGAGTCTATCGCATGTTCA
Organism: Steccherinum ochraceum; assembly: GCA_004332605.1. Classification (NCBI taxonomy): domain Eukaryota; kingdom Fungi; phylum Basidiomycota; class Agaricomycetes; order Polyporales; family Steccherinaceae; genus Steccherinum; species Steccherinum ochraceum. Next base: position 55,512 of record RWJN01000073.1, read on the forward strand.
TCATCGTCTTCAGTGTCTCATAATTCGAGCAGTCTTCTGGGGAGCCGGGATCGTGCTTTTCTTGGCGAAAATGATTAATCTTCATAATGACATCACTCAGGGTTTCTGGGTAGAGCTGTGTCAGCAGATCGAAACTGGTAAGTCATAACAGTGCTCTTTCTCCTAAAGTCTCGTCTTCTAACGTTTCTTTTGCAGGACTATTCACTGTGACTTCTATCGGTCTTATTCCTTTCCGATCTCTGGACACCTACCGAGTGTACAAGATATGGTACTACAAGCGTCGTACAAGAAAGCTCAGAGAGAAGGCTGGTCTTCCTCAATTGTACGACGTCGATGACCTACCCGACCCGGTGTATGACGAGAACTACGTGCATGTTTTGTCGGAGAGAGAGCAGGCCGATTTGCATTATCGTAAGCAGTTTGCGTCATCTTTGCAGTATGCTAATCGTGCTGACGTGGGCGTGTATAGAGCAATTCAAGTTTTCTCAGTCACAGACATGGTACCGGCCACATGGAACACAGACGCATAGAGTACGTCCTCGTCATTGATCCACTGTCGTTGATTACTTACTGATCGCCGTACTGTCAGGCATTCCCGATCAAGTGAGTACAGATTGAATAGTGATCGAGGACGTTCATTGACGATCGAGTGCAGCCTTGCTCTTACGATAACTATCCTCAACGACTTGAACTCATTCTTCCAAGTATGTGTCTTTGTCTCTGTGATTTCGAGCAACCGCTAACTTGCTCCAGATCTTGCTGAGCGCATGTATGTGGTCGATGGACCGATTCCAGAGACCAGCATGGACGACAGCCACCACGCTACCGGCCGCTTTTGTAAGTTTGCGAGGGCCCTTCATAATCACTGCCATTGCTCAAGCACTTCGATAGGTTGCTGGTATCGCTGCGGGTGTATACATCTGGTGGGGAGGCAGGAAGACGAAACGTACTGCAGCAGTGGAGAAGCGTCTACGGACTGCCCTGGCGATGGATTCACCGGCGACCGCCGTTGGCAGCAACCCAGCCATCAAGATCACCGACGATGACGGCGTATCGGTCCCCACTACCGCCGGCTCTACGCCTATGATGAAGACACCAGCCATGAACGTCAACGGGCGTACCCCGCAGACCCACGACTTCGCACAGTCGACCTCGACGGTTGTCGCCTCCCCGTCTCCCGACGCGTCTGACCCGAAATACAAGGAGAAGGGTCTTTCGCCCGTACCCCATTCGCCTATACCGGAATCTCCTACCACGTCCTCTTCCGCACCGTACACCCCTCGGGCAGACTCCATGATGTCCATTCCTATATCGGACGCCATGACCGTGCCTCCCGCCGCCAAATTGCATAACGGCGTGAAGATGCGGTGATGTCGGGTTGTTTTATTGTTGATGTGTTGTGTTATCCTCGTTATCTCTCTCCTGCTTAGATCTACAGTTACGGCTATACAGTGTGTGGACCTCGCTATCCTCATCCTCATCTACTCCTCATCCTCTCTATCTACCCCATCGCCTATTGCTTCATTTGTAGTATTCCGCGACGCAACACTTTTTTGCTTTGGTCTTTTATTTGTCTAGCTGTAGGGTGTATCACTTGTCACGCATCTCTCATATCTGTCCTCTATTTCCGTCAACGAGCTCTATTTCTTGAACGACTTGCTACGTTGTAATGACACTCCAGTAATCTTTCATGCACTGTACCTGTACGGTCTACACGCATTATTTTGAGCATGTTTGCTATCGTGCATGACAACCTTTGCATGCAGGCTGCTTTAATTGTGTTCGCTGTTGCAAATTGGGATAACGCTCAGACTGCGGACCATCGCTGCGGAGGCAGATGAGCAACGACCTATTAGTATGTACGATAGAACTTTTGCTCTATCATAATAACTTAACTCTATCATACATTACTTTTCTCTATTTAATTGATTCCCGCTACCTTGGGTAGTGGGTCTCTGTGGAATGGTCCGCAGGGAGGCAGATGAGACACGACCTATGTACGACGAAAAACATGCTCTATCATAAATTATTCTTCTTTCACATAAATTACATTCTTCTATTTATCTATTGTTTTATTGTTCTGGTCACGCGTATATGGTTGAACTGTACATGTCTCGATCGGTAATGGTGTGATATAAGCCGACTACGCTAAATACAATAGCTCAGATCAAGATCTAAGGTAGCGGGTGTTGCCGCTTGCCGGCGCTACCATTACTTAGATCTAGATTTTAAACTAAGTGTTTGAGTAATATATTACGTAATATATACCTGACGGACTCCCTCGCGGTTGAACTTGCTTCCGAATGAGCAAGTTCACTCACTTCCTTTGACCACCATCCTCCTACGACGTACCTCGGAGCCTCCTCCCAACCTCTTTCCAACCTCTTCCCGTCGCTCATGCGACCCTTTGGCTCGCCAGCACCGTTGCAACCCAACACTGTCTCTGCGTGATGGACAACTCGGCTGTGACATCATCTGACCCTCCGGCTACCGTGCCCTACCCCATACGCCCCGTCTTCGACGAAGGAAGAGTTCCACTACGAGGACAAATCATCGCGTGCCACCTCCCTGAGAATGCGATTCCCGAAGACCTTCGCGGCTCTTCTGTATCCTCAAGCTCTCGCGGCAGCCGTCACCGGTCGCGCCCCAAGACCACCTCTTTCCACCCGTGTATCGTCGCAAACATCGACTCCAATCTCAGCGCAGAGAACGGCGTTGCCTCTATCAACGTCTGTTACTGTAGATCTTTTAGCAAATCTAATCTTCAAGCGACGCTGGACTGGATGGAAGAGCTGCCGGTGGAGCGCAAACGTCGCTACGTTCCCTTTACGTTTGACGAAAACAAGCCGCTCACGACTCCGGAGGGTTTTGGACCACCTCTGAGGATGAAGGATGGGTTCCGTTGGAAGCAACAGACCTGGCTCTACGCACAAGCCATCGCGGTTGATCTGAAAGAAGTGAGTTTCTGATACTATGATTTGAATCGTGTTGTGCTCAATGCTTGTGATAGTACTGTCGTTTTCCGTCTGAAGGCAACCTTCCTGCCCAGGAGCTTCAGCGCTTCGAAAGATATTTACAACGTCTAGACCGGGAAGTCGATGCAGTCGTAGGCGTTGGTGTAGGTTCTGAGGGTGGAGGAGGTGGAGAACCCTCTGCTGGACCCTTAATGGGGCCTCCCCCCTCTCCTCCATATAGAAGTGATACCCATACGGACTTTGAAGGTGGTCACAATGAAAGCGGAGCGAGTCCCTCAGGAGGCGGACATATGTCCTACCGCATGGTTAATGGGAAGATTGAATGTGAGCTCTTTCGAACTATTTTCTCACCTTCATCGGACTCACACAGACCAGCATTCATCTACCGCAGCAGTGACGGCTACTCAGATGACGTCTCAGAGAATTATGTTTGGGATGGAGAGGATAACCTTCCGCTCTCGTATTTCGAGGACTGGTTTGCCCCCACCGACAAATATGCAGCTGAAGCGGTAAGGGAGGCGGAAGACAAACACCGAGAGGCCATCCTCGAGAAAGTCCAAACCTGGCGATCTGGTCTCCCTGCCGCGGATGCGGGTGTGGACTGGGATATCGCGGGGAATTGCAGCATTCAAACTTTGTGACTGTCATGACCTTTCTTGTGAGGTACCCTTCTGTATTTTCCAGTCCTTTTCCCCGTGTACTCTTTAAGTTCTTGTTTCTGTAGATTGGCTCTACTGTCAAAGACCGCCGACTGTCCATGTATTTTAAGCCAGATAATTTCAGAGTAAAGTACATCATACCCTACTAGGTATATACCGCACTTTTCATTTCGAATAGTGGAGGGAGTGCGAGAGATGCGTACGCTTTGCGTGATGACATTTGGAACTTGCGCTCCTATTCTTTTTCCCGCCCACGGCGCAAGTCCACACTTGTTGTCACCTAATGATGCTACGCTGTCCGCGGCTCGGACAAGAGTTCGATCACCCCACGAATGCTGCAGTTGTGAACCAACGGTCGTGTAAAAGGCGTAAACAATACATTGCATTAATACTACTAGAGATCTTTCAAATTCGCAGTTGAAGCGTTACCAAGGATTGTTGAAACCCAAACGTCAACAACTATCGCCCCAGCACTTCCTCAGTAAGCTGACATGGCCACGGAACGTGGGCATGCAAAGAGAGCACGAAGACTGCCATACAAACCCAAACGGTAGTATAGGCAATCCGGCCTCATATATATGACTCGCGACAACAACAAAACTCCCGACGTTGAGTCAGAGCGGATGGTTGACATGCCTGCTCTGATAAGTTAAGGAAACGGGGACGCTGTTGAAGCGTTGGGGTCATGCGCTTAGGCGTACGTCTGGCGAGCCCAGCGGGCGGCGTTGACGAGGTTGGCGAGGGATGCTAGAGAAAATGTCGTGTGAGAAGACGAGATGCCGACGCGGATGTGGGAACTTACCCTCAGTCTCTTTCCAGCCACGCGTCTTGAGACCACAGTCCTGTGAGAGTGTCAGTAATGTAGCTGAATTGCTGACAGAGGATATACACACGGGGTTGATGACGACCAGGTTATCGGGAAGTGTCTCAAGCATGGCGGCGATGCGGTCCTTGATCTCCTGCTCGGAGGGGACACGGGGAGAGTGGATGTCGTAGACACCGGGGCCAATTTGGTTGGAGTAGCCGTACTGCTTGAAGGTGTTCAAGAGCTTGAGGTCGCTCTTGGAAGCCTCGATGGAGATGACATCGGCATCCAAAGCCTGGATGGAGGGGAAGATGTCGTCGAAGTCGGAGTAGCAGAAGTGGGAGTGGGTCTGCAGGGCATCGGTGACACCAGCGGTGGCGAGCTTGAAGGAAGAGACGGACCAGCGGAGGTACTCCTCCCAGTCAGCCTTGCGAAGAGGAAGCTAGAGACAACGTGTCAGGGAAAGGGGTAGACATGTCAATAGATTGAAATACTCACACCCTCACGCAGGGCAGGCTCGTCGACCTGAACAGCCTTGATACCGGCCTTCTCGAGATCAATGACCTCGTCACGGAGAGCCAGGGAGAGCTGCTGGCACTGAACCTCGCGAGAGACATCGGCACGAGGGAAGGACCAGTTCAAGATGGTGACGGGACCAGTGAGCATACCCTTCATGGGCCTGTCGGTGACGCTCTGAGCGTAGCTAGACCACTGGGTGGTGATAGGGCCAGGGCGGCTGACATCGGAGACGACAATGGGGGGACGAACATAACTAGAAAGATTTCCACGTTACAAATGCACAAGTCCCACGAGAAGTGAATATACTCACCGAGAACCGTAGCTCTGAACCCAGCCGTTTTGGGTGAAAACGAAGCCGTTAAGGCGCTCGCCGAAGTATTGAACCATGTCGTTACGTTCGGGTTCACCGTGGACGAGGAGGTCGAGACCAATCTTCTCCTGGAACCGTACGACCGACTCGATCTCCTTCTTAATGAAGTCCTCGTACTGTGCCTCGGTGATCTCACCCTTGGTGAGCTTAGCACGGGCGGTACGGATCTCCTTGGTTTGCTATACGCGAAATCAGTAACATGAACCTTGCATCGGTCATGAGCACCAAATACTTACAGGGAAAGAACCAATGGTGGTAGTAGCGAACTTAGGCAAGTTCAGAGACTTCTGCTGGATCTCACGACGGACAGCGAAGGGGCTCTTGCGAACCCACATATCAGGAGTGATAGCAGCGACGCGCTTGCGGACAGCATCGTCGGAGCTGCGCTCGAACTCGCGACGCTTGGCAATGGAGGTCTTGTTAGCCTCGAGAGCCTCAGCGACCTTGGAGTCCTGAGAGCCAGAAAGAACAGCGGCAATGACGGCGACCTCCTTGGCCTTCTCGAGGGCGAAGGAGAACCAGTCCTTCTGCTCAGCGGTCAATTTGTTCTCCGCGGCAAGGGTGACAGGCGTGTGGAGGAGAGAAGAGGACGTGGCAATAACGACACGGTCAGCGCCGAGAGCATCGACGGCCTTCTGGCCGAGCTTGATGGCAGCGGAAATGTCAGTCTTCCAGATGTTACGGCCAGAGACGACACCGAGGGAAAGGACAATGTTGGTGGGCTTGATCGCGGCGATGACCTCGTCGAGCTGACCAGGGGCACGGTCGAGGTCGATGTGAAGGCCAGCGACCGGGAGCTTAGCAACGAAGCTAAGGTTAGAGTCGAGGCGACCGTAGTAGGAAGTCAACATGATCTTGGGGGAGACGGGGGCGAGCTCGGCGTAGGTAGATGCGAACTGAGACTGGTAGTTGAGAGCAGCATCGAGGACGAGGACGGGCTCGTCAATCTGGACCCACTCCGCACCAGCAGATTTCAAGTCAGCAAGGAGCTGCTTGTAGATGGGGAGGAGCTTGGGCAACAAGGAAATGGGCTTGAAGTTGGGGGAAGCACCCTTGGCAGCTTTACCGAGGTAGAGGAAGGAGATGGGACCGAGGACAACGGGACGGGTGACAACACCGGCAGCTTTAGCCTCGTTGAACTCTTCAACGGCCTTGTTGAAGACCAGTTTGAAGTCGGTGTCCTCAGCAAACTCGGGAACGACGAAGTGGTAGTTGGAGTCGAACCTGAAACGCGAGGATGAGATGGTGAAATCCCCGAATGCTTGCGAATCTAAACTTACCACTTCTTCATCTCGGAGGCGGGAACATCGACACCGTCAGCCTGACGACCACGACCCATAGCGAAGTAAACATCAAGAGGCGACAAGTTGTGGCCGAGGTAACGCTTGGGAATAACGTTGAAAGCGGCGGAGTGGTCGAGGACATGGTCGTACAAGGAGAAGTCGCCGCTAAGGAATAGATCAGATTAGACGCGTTGGAATCGATGGTTTCGCAGTTGCAACACACCTGGGGACAAGGTCGACGCCCTGCGCCTTGATGCTGGTCCAGCTGGTCTTCTTGACGTCGGCAGCAGCCTTGGTCAGCTCATCAGCGGAGAGCTTGCCAGCCCAGTAGGCCTCGACGGCCTTTTTGACCTCACGGTTAGCACCTAAGCGACGCGGGTAGATGAGGTGAGCACCAGGAACAAAACGCATCAGCGACAGGGAGAACAGGGAGCTCACCGATGCGAGGGAAGCCGAGAACGCTGGAGGCAACCATGATTAAAACTGGAGAGGAAGATGGAGGGAGAGAGAGGGAGGGGTGCAGAGTAAAAACGGAGAGCGATAATGATTTATATTAGAGGGTGTTACGTAATAGCGGGCATCGATTGTGCCATCACGCACATCTGGTACGATGGAGAGTTATTGGAAGAGCGTGTCTGAACGTGTCTACAGGCGTCGAACGACGCGATTCGCTGGGAGCGACGAGAACACATCGCCGGGGAGGCGTGTATTCTATGCGAAGATGCTATGTTCTTGGGAGAAGAGACCCTCCCAGCTCTAGCCTACTCTCGCACGCACTGATCTCTTGATTACAAGCTCTTGCCAGTCACAATCTCCGCATCGCACGCTCAGACTCTCCACGAAGCCACCACGGCCTTCGCATTTGTTTTGTGTCTCTCGTCGCGTCACCGGGTGTACCCAGAGACTCGGGTTCGTAAGTGGTCGCCCCGTCATGAGGTCTTCTCTCCTGTCTGCACGCTCCTCCAACGCCGCGCCACCCTCAGCATCGCGACATACAATTTCATATCCCGGCCGGGTAAACACTGTCTCTAATATAGGTTCTAGACCCTCCTATCGTCGGTGTACGCAAAAATTTACCGTGTATGGCAAGTTGTGCCTTCGCAGATCAATCTGCTTCGATAGCAATCGCATCTCCGGACGCGCTACTTGCTCACCACAAACAGTTCAGCTGAAGTCCTTGGTCCCACCTAGGAATGCATCGTAGGATCGAGGCGTCGGACACGCTACCATCGTCGCTGTTCTTTGCCAAGTCACGGCCGAACGACCATGTCGACGTAGCTCGCCTTCGGGATAAACAGTAGCTTCAAGTTGGTACCTCATGATCCCTTCGATTAGACAATCGAGCCGCGGTCCGCACCCGCCGCCAGCCCCGCTCATCATCCATCTCGCCATAATTACCCCCGCAGAAGGCCCAGGGGGAGTACAAATAGTCCCAGTCCACTCCCGCATCTCAAGATCCGCACTCTGTCTTTCCCTCTTATCTCCCCTCTCAAAATGTCTGACAACCCATCCTTCGTCTTGCAAGGCATCGAGAAGGTTGGCTTTGAGGAGCGTCCGATCCCCACCAGTGTGTATCCCTCGCATCCTTCATCGGAGTCCCGATGGCACTCATCTTCCCCGAATCGTGACAGTCAAGGACGATGAGGTGCTCGTTGAAGTGAAGAAAACTGGTACGTCGTTGTCTCGTCCAGTAAATGGCGTCCTTATGACCTCGTCTGGCAGGTATCTGCGGATCCGATGTTCACTACCTAGTGCACGGACGGATCGGAGACTACATCGTTCAGAAGCCTATGGTCTGTCTTACCACAGCTTTCTGGACGCATTCCGCTAACGGGAACGCGTCTCCTAGGTCCTTGGACATGAATCTTCCGGAGTCGTTTCCAAAGGTACACAATTTCGTCTCTTGAAGCCATCCGACCCGTAATTCTGAAAGGCGTTGACCAGTTGGCGCCAGCGTGAAGCACCTCAAGGCCGGAGACCGCGTCGCGATGGAGCCTGGTGCTACTTGCAGATCCTGCGAGGCTTGCAAGCACGGCCGCTATGAGGTAGAATTTCATCTCGTTTGTCAGTTACTTTCTATCTCATATTTTTTCTTGTTAGCTCTGCCCTGATATCGTCTTCGCTGCTACTCCTCCGTACGATGGCACCCTCGCGCGTTATTACCGCATCCCAGGAGATCTGTGCTACAAGCTTCCTGACCACCTTACGCTCGAGGACGGTGCTATGGTTCGTCCTGAGCCCTCGCCCCCAATGTTCTCAGTGTTTCCGCTGACGGTCTTACAGATGGAACCTCTCTCGGTCGGTGTTCACTCCGTAGCCAACGTCGGTGGTCTCCGTGCAGGCCAGAACGTTATCGTCTTCGGCGCGGGTCCCGTCGGTCTCCTGTGCATGGCTGTCGCAAAAGCTCTCGGCGCCGCTCGCATCGTTGCGGTTGACATTGTTCAAAGCCGTCTGGATTTCGCCAAGAACTACGCTGCCACCGATGTTTATCTGCCTCCCCAATTCGTGCAAGGCGAAACCAAGATTCAGTACTCTGAGCGCAACGCGAAGGCGCTGCGCGAGCAGCTCAGCATCCCCGAACGCGGCCCTGGCTCGATCGACTTGGTAGTGGATGCTAGCGGTGCTGAGGTCTCTATTCAGACTGCTGTCTACATTGTGAAGCACGGCGGTACCTTTGTACAGGCAAGCCACCATCCTTGATCCGTTCTTCGCGCGGTAACTCACGTACGAATTTTACAGGTTGGTATGGGTGCTCCTGAGATCACCTTCCCCGTCACCACGATGCTCGTGAAGGAAGTGAACTTCAAGGGTTCTTTCCGTTACGGAGTGAGTACTCATTGTGGTATCCAGAGGCATCGACCAGCTCATGTTATTTTATTAGCCTGGCGACTACCAGCTCTCTGTCTCTCTCGTCTCACAAGGCCGCGTCGACCTCAAGCCTCTCATCACGCACAGGTCCGTAGCGTATTGAGTATACGTGTATCACTCCGGCTGACTGTTTGGTCATCCTCAGATTTACTTTTGAGCAAGCCGTCGATGCCTTCAACACCAACCGCGTTGGAAAGAGTTCCGACGGCAAGGGTGTCATCAAAGCTATTATTTCTGGCCCTGGTGTTTCTGTCGACGACAACTAAGCGAAAACTTACGATTGCGAACATTGCGCAGGATACCATCAGGCACTCGACGTTTTGAGCGAATCAATCGGTGTATTTGGCAGGAACCTTGAAGAGAAGGAGTACACAACACGAATGTATCATTAAGCGTATCAATTTATTTCCTTTGAGAATTTGCAACACGCCTGAAGTAACGCAGTGCAAGATAAGAAGACGTCGAAGTTGCGTCGAATAGCAGCCAGTTTGCAGCCAGTATCCGAGAACCGTGCAGAACTCATCGTGTTGTCGACGGCATGCTCAGAGATTATCCGACAAAGCGCCGCTGCAATTGACTCGCATCAAGCGCGACGCGTCTTCGACGCGGTCCTTTCATTCCGACATCCACCACACTGCTGTCTGTGACCATGCGTTTCGGCACCAGAAATCTATACTACTTGCGAATATCATCTACTGCCGTACTTCCTCTATACGTGAGTTATCGCGATCTCTATTACGAACTTTACTCAACCATTGGCGTATCAACCCTTCAGTTGTATCTCGATGAAAAGCACGTCGAGTGGATGTCGGACCGAGTGCTACAGCAAGTCTTAGAGGATCTGAGGAACCGGTACCGACCGCTGTGACAGCTTTACATCTTCCAGTCGTGCTGAGTACAAACTGTGTACACCAGAATCCCCGAGAAGCTTATCAAGGAGGCGGACGCACAATTGGGGCTTGGTGGACCTGCTAATGCGAAGAAGGGTACTTTAGATGTGCACAGAGGCGGTACGTTCATCCGTAAATTACTCATCTACAGAGCATTTATGACTTCCAGATACGTATCAATTCGGTTACTTCCTGCGCAACATGGAAGCTCATGCTGTAGTAGTCAAGGTATGCCGAACGATACTCGTCTACGCGTCATGACTTACATGCGTGCATTCATCAATTTCAGACTAGGAGATTCGTCAATGCTCCATCACAACCTCGCGCACCACCACCGCTCCCGCCTGAAGACACATCTGCTAAGCCCTCTGAGAAACAAGGCCGGAAAAGAGCAGCTTCTCGGAAGCAGAAGCCGAAGAACGGTGTCTCAAAAGTAACTACTAAGAAACGAAAGACTTCGGGTAAGGGCAAGGGTCGGGCCGTTGAATCTGACGATGAGGAAGAAGTCATTGATATATCCAGCGACGAAGCCGAAGATGATATCCCACAACAGACCTCGAATACGCCTGCACCTCTGCGGCGTTCGTCCCGGAAAGCTCAAGTCGCGTCTGGAGGATATAGGGAGGAAGATGGAGAAGAGGAAGATGAGGGAGAACCTCCACGAGTTGATAGCGACGTGGAGATGCAGAATGACGATCCAGTCACGCAAGAGCCCCCAGGAGACCTTCCTTTCGATGCAGGAGGTCTTATTACGATGGATACAGAAGACGACCCGGCACCGGCACCGAATACAACTGTGAAGGCTGAAGAGACTGACGTACAGCTTATGCCTCAAGAACCTCAGCCATCGCCGCCTGCGCTGGCACCGGCACCTGGCGACAGTTCCAACATGCCTCTAGATCTAGATGTTGAGGAGGAGGAAGAGAAGCCTAAACTCATCCCCAAACTCAAGTATTCAGGCTTCAACATCCACGGCAGATGCCTTTGTGTCATCGTCGAGCCCTATCCTCCCATTCGGACCACACCTCGAGCAGTATCTCTGGCACCGCAAGGTGTAATCGGTCCTCGGGCCCCGAGTATCGCACCTGCGGATTATGTGCCTCCGAGCGTCGCTGCGCAGCGGAGGGCACGCACGCCGCTTTTCCTACCTGAGGAGGGTGACCGGGAGCGCAGCGTCACGCCTGCGCCTTGGGGTGCTCACGAGGAGAGGGTGTTGCCCCCTGTACCATTGTTCTCCGACGAACCACCTGCCGATGATGGATTGGGAGATGGCTTTGAAGACGGCGGTATGTTCGAGTTCAGTCAAATTCTGAGGTCGGTGGGAGGATACCCGGCTGGTACTGCAGAGGACGACGACGAGATTGATGGAGCAGCGTTGTTTGGAGACGCAGATGAAGTCAGAGGATTATAGGACGCATACTGTATTATACATTGAGTAATAGTAATGTGGCTTGTGAGTTGGGGTATCTATGGATAAATATGCACTATGCACGACCAATCTCCTTCAGAATCTCCAATCGCCTATCCTCAGCAACCGGTCTGAAACCAGCATTTTCCATTTCGAACACACCGTGCCCACCTGACAGAGCTCGGAGACGATTCGAGAAATCTAGCATGCGACTGAGCGGCGCGATGGCGTGGATAGACCGTCTCAACGCTGTCGTGTGGTCCGAGCTTGCCATAGATGAAGGAGATAACGATTCTGGAGGAACGAATAGCGCGTCCGAGGGATAACCCCCAACTTCGTCATCCCCTTCCAGATCCATCGATCCGGAGGCGAGGTCAAGGATCTCGCCACCATGCTCTGTGATGTCCTTGACGATCTTGCCCATCGAGTCTTCGTACACGTTCACTTTCAGTTTGATATACGGCTCAAAAATGGGACCCATGCCAGCTTTTCTGAGCCAGTCACGAAGAATTCGAGCAGTCGCGCCAGCGAGAACCACGGGTGGAGCATCTCGTGGGTGGTCGAAACTATGAACCTTGACGTGAAGATGGGTCATAACCAAGGAAGTATGTGGAGAACTAGAGAGCGCGGTCGAGATTCCTCGGGCAATGTGTCCCCATGCGTCATGCTGTGTGGGTGCAGATTCCGAGAGAACGAGTGGCTGGTCGTCTTTGTTCACGATCAAATTCCCATTCCATACAGGGTCACCCTGCTCGTCTGGTTCCAGGGGACGGATGGAAAGCTCAACTGTAGCTTCAATCTGTTTTCCCCCGTGTTCCATCAACCATGACGTGGGTACGGGGGACACAACAGCTGAGCCAAAACCCTCCCGATAGCTAACTCGGCGAGCTCCAAACTCGAAGTTAACGTTCCATTCATCCCGAAGACGGCCCTCTACAATCTCCAAGTGCAATGCACCTAGTCCGTGAGCAAGGATTTGACCTTCGTTCGTCTCCACGCGCACAGAGGGGTCTGTGCGAACCAGAGCCTGCAGAGCTGCTTCGACAGGCTGAAGGTCGGCGTGCGAGCGGGGTAAAACGGAGGCGGTCATGACGGGCGGCGGTGGAACAATGTCGCGCATACACTGGGCTTTGGCAGCTTGCTGGTTGGCCACCAACGTATCACCTGTCCTGGTGTACCTCAAGCCAACGAGAACGCCAACAGAACCAAAGGGTAGGCTATCGACTTCCTTTGCATCGGATCCGTAGAGAAGGAGAAGCTTGCTAACTCTCTCTTTCTCGTGGCTAGATGTGTTGTACAGCACCGATTGTCGTGTGAGGGTTCCTGAGTGCTGTATCAGGTTCAGGAACTGGTACAATGCGAAAAAGGCAGCTACCTGAGTATACACGGACAAATGTCATCCATCCCTTCCGCTCATCCCACCACACCTTCCAAGCCAGCATACGCAGCGGATCGGTGGGCTTAGGTGGGGATGCATCGACATCTAGCGGACTAGGGAACAGGGCTCCGACATAATCCATCACCAGCTCCGTACCAATGTGCTTGAAGGCAGAACCGCATAATACAGGTAAGAGGTCGCTCCGAATGGTAGCCGCCCGTAAATGAGGAATTATGGTAGAGGGCTGGACAGTCAGATAAGCTGAAGGGCTTGAGGGTAGGTCCAGTAACGTTTCCATGAAGTCTTCTGAGCACATCGAAACATTTTCGAGTAGACTGGTGCGTGCCGGTAGAAGATGGGGAAGGAGAGGGTGGTCCGAGGGGAGCAGAGTACCGCTGGAGAGCTCCTCGACGTCCGTCGGAAGCGAATGTTTGGTTGACTTCCCTTTCTCGTCCCATTTGTGAATGTTCCAATTCACCAGATCAACCACTCCTTGAATACCTGGCTCTCCCTGAAGATAATCTTGTGTATCGAAGGAAGCGACGGGCAACGTGAGCATGACGGGCCTCGGGTGTAATCTATGAGCCAGGATAGACATAAGGCTGGAATGGACGGATGCACCGGCTCGATCCAGCTTGTTGAGAAACATCATGCGAGCTTTGACCCCATATCTGAGAAGGGTTCACTTCTGAGATGGTCAACACGAGGTATATACTCAACGTAGAATGCTCACCTGTCCAACTGTCGCCATACACCTTTCGTTTGCGCCTCTACGCCTTCTACAGAGTCTATGAGCACGACAGCACCATCGACCACTCGACTGGCACTCTCGACTTCCATTCCAAAGTCTGCATGACCGGGGGTATCGATGAGGTTGAAGGTCCAGTCTTTCCACCGGACAGGTACGCTAGCGGATTGAATCGTGATGCCACGCTCCCGCTCGGCTGGTAGGAAGTCGGTCGTGGTGCTTCCAGTGTCGACGGAACCTGCTGAGCTCAAATACGAAGACTTCAGCAGAATGGATTCTGTGAGAGTAGTCTTTCCAGAGTCTGTAGAGGCTGATGAGCAATGTGAATGATAAGAGATAGAGACGGCATACCAATATGCGCCATCAAGGCCATATTTCGCAGCTTGTTGGTGTTCTCCTGCCCAGAGGTAGCCACGCCACGCCTACCGTCGCCGACGGTAGCCTTCCGACGGGCCTTGAGAGTACTGAGTCGCGCGCATTGTCGCCAGGGAAGCTGCATAACCCCAGGCGAGATCGACCAATGCTGCTCGCGGACGTGGACTGAGGAAGAGTAGAGTGGTAGAGTGCCGACCGGATGCCGAGAATATTTTGGCTTTAGCGATCGCGCCTCCGTTCAGGGCAGCTAACATGGACAAACACCTCCACCTTTGTCTCTATTGTCCTTACGCCGCCATCTCAGAATGAGCCTCTTAACACATGCACCCTACGATGCAGGCTTCTGCAGACACTCCGAACGACTTCGACGAACGCCTACGACAACGAGCAGCCATGGCTAACAACGACGAAAACACTCTCGAGATGAAACCTATCACAGTGCCCAACTCAGGTGCTCGTGCACCTGGTAGTGGTCGTATACCGAACACGCCTCTGTCGGTGTCAACTATCTCCTTCCTCCTTGGATCCCTGTTCTCCCTTGGGACGCTCGCGTTCCTGTCTGGAGGATTCTCATCGCATTGGTGGACAACAGCCCAATTGGGATTATTTGTCGCTGCGTGGTCTGCCTTCCATTGGGGCGAGTTCGCTGTGACTGCAGGCTGGAATAGGGAAAAGTGCAGCGTAGATTGTGAGCATTCTCCGATCTTCTCAAGCATGCCCTATCTTATACGCTTGATAGCGTTTCTTCTCGAGAACGGTGCACAATACCACATAGCCCATTCCGTAGCTCTGGCAGAGTACTTGGTGACGCTTTATTTTTGGCCATCAGTCAAAACGCACACGTACATCGTAGCTCTCGGTGAGTTCATGCGCGGGTATATTGGCATTGCTAACATGAGCGAGTGCAGGCGTCATACTTGTGTTGTTCGGCCAGGTTTTGCGCTCAGGTGCCATGATTCATGCGTCCACCAACTTCTCGCATACTGTTGCTTTCAGAAGGCTGAAATCACATACACTTGTCACTGATGGTATCTACTCGTGAGTTCGCCATTTTCCTTCCAGTGGCCCGAGGTTTAGTGCTGACTAGGCCATAGTATCTTCCGACACCCGTCATATGCAGGATTCTTCTACTGGGCTATGGGCACGCAGCTGGTACTGCAGAACCCTGTAAGCTTTGTAGCCTTCGCCATCGTACTCTGGCGTTTCTTCAATTCCAGAATCAAGGGTGTGTCCCGCTATCCTCTACCATGAAATGATGTCTGACCATGTCCCTGTACAGCCGAGGAGCAGGCATTAATCCGTTTTTTCGGCCAGAACTATGTGCAATATCGCAGTCGCGTAGGGACGATGATCCCTTTCATTGCTTGATTAGAATACATACATACCCTCTGCTTGTATTTGATACCTTGGACTTTTGACCAATGGCACCTCACACACTGTTTCCACGCTTTGCTCGAAGAGCTTTCATAGTACAACAGGTTTGCAGGTCATGGATGGTCATAGGGCGTCATAGGTATGGTAACATGTGACATGCAATTTTTAAAATGTGAATGCAACGAAAATCCCGACGTACGTCTACTCCTGAACAACGGTGGCCTTGTCAGACACGTAGATACCGTCCAAGAATTTTCGGATATCCTTGTTCCGTACACGGCAGATACCCTGGATAGATGCAGCTGTGCGAAGTCAGCCGTTTGAGTGCATGGTTGTCGATGCAGAAGACGGAAAACGTACCAGACTGAGACACATTCTGAACATCGTTGCCCTCCAAGATCAGCTCATCCTTCTGCGCCTTCGACTCCGAGATGGTCACACCATCCAGCATGTCCACGTGTCGGACGATCTGGTAGAATATGAATATAGACAATGGATGGACTGTTCAGACTACACACCTTCTCGCCCAAGAAGTTACGGATCTCCAGCTTCGCGCCGTCCTCCTGGATAATGCAGTTGATGGGGAAATGGGCATATACCGCGCGCATCTTGTATTGGAAGCCCTGCATAGATTGTTTTAACCTCCACGAGCACGCGTCGATATACTGTCGGGACTACTCACCTTGGTGACACCGGTGATCATGTTGACGATGAGGGACTTGATGGTCCTCAAGCACGCAACGTGCTTCCTACCGCCTTGCCAGACAGCGAGAGTGACCTTGTTCTGCTTCTTCAGCAGCCGGATGTCCATGTCAATGTGTCGGACATTCTTAGTGAGAGTCCCCCGAGGGCCCTTGACGGTGATGAGGCGGGACTTGACGGAGACGTCGACACCCTCGGGAATGGTGAGTTCTTCAGTCTTGAGGACGTCCCGCATCTGGAATAGCGATTCGAAGTGAGCGTCCTGAAGTCACTTATGGGTACATCCAGGATCGACCATAGCCATCCACCCCATTATCCTTCATTCCGCCACTCCACCACGTCCATTCCAGCAGCGTACACTCATCCTAGCATCCCAGGAGACTTTGGGGACATAACTCACCTTATTTTGTCGGTCTTGAGGTTGGTGGTGAGGGGTGGATGGGCTTTCGACGGCAGCGTTGACGAGAGAATCAGCAGTTGTTGCCTAATCTGGCGCGTAATCCGGCGGTGGACTGGGCCGGAGTCTGAGTCAGACCAATGGGGCGGCTGCGGGACTAGCCGCTCGGGGTTTGAAGTGAGACAAACTCCCAGGCGGCCACCCCGTTCGTCTTTTCACCGCTTGATCATCGACCACCACCATCCCTTTGCGCCCGCGCAACGACTCGCTGTCCGTCGGTTTGCACTTGACGATATTGAAAGCTTTGTGAGGCCCCGCTGCCTTTTCGTCGAAGAACTTGGATTCCCTCGCCAGGAGTCAGCACATTGCTTGACGGTTATACCCGCAGTTGCCAGTCGACACGTCGACGCTGAGATCGCACTCCATCGCGTGTGCAGGACTCTTTCCTCTGTGGTTGCATAAGTCGTCGTACAATGTCTCTGTACCCCCAGAGTCAGGCCTATGGCCAGATGCAGTATCCTCCCATGGGATACCCCCAGCCCACCCCCCCTCCCGGAGCTTACCAGTACCCTCCCATGCCTCCCCCTCCCCAGCCATATCACGTTGACCCATACACCTTTCGGAGGGACTATACGTCCCAGTTGGCTGAACTTACAGTTAATTCTAGACCCGTAATCCAGAGCCTCTCAATGATAGCGCAAGACCACCTCCACTTCGCGGATATCGTCATGCAATGCATAGAGGCGCATATACGAAGGGTGAGTACCTCCATACCGCTTTGGTAGGCTGACAGCCCGCCTTGTCTGCACCCCTTCCCCCCCTTCTCTGTGCACATGTCGGGCCTCACAGCGGTAGTACTTTGCATGTATCGTAGCATATACCCTGCGTTGGAGGAAAGACATCTCAGTTGGCTGCGGACTCCTGGGTTCTCAGCGCGGGCTCCAGCCGCCCGTGCGCCTGTGCCACCGAGACGCACGGTGCGGTGACTTGGCCACTGTCCATTCTCGGCGTGTCGAGTGCCTCTTCCCTCGTGTCGATGCTCGTGCTACTGTGCTTGGTTCTTCGCATGTTCTCCTCTTTTCTCGTTTCTTCTATTGTCTTCTCTCATTTTCGCGTCGTCGCCATGTGCTGACTCAGCCTCTTGCCTGTTTTGGTCACAGGTACCTCCGTGGGCGAAGCTTCCAGCCTTTTATCTTCTCGACGCGATCTCCAAGAATGTCTACGACCCATACGCCCGCCATTTCAGCACGATTGTCGTTCGCCTCTTCATTGATACCTATGAGCAGGTTGACCACAGCACGCGCAGCAAGATGATCGAAATGCTTACCACTTGGCGCACCGGTGCTCCGAGTGGCAAGGAGCTCTTCGGCACTGTCAACCAAATCGCCATTGAACGTCACGTCTGGCCCGAAGGTGGAGCGGAGGATGCTGAAGTGAGTGGCCCAACGGGTAGACGTCGTCGAGCTTACCGCCGACCCTGGCAACGACAGTCTTCAATCCTGGTCACTGCGCCGCAAGTCCTCGATGAGCTTGAGATTGTCCTAGGTCAAAAACGTCGCGTCCGACAGTCCGACCCTTACGACCAGACGACGTCACACCAGATTGACACTCTAGTCAAGGTATGTCTTGACATTATTCTCACACGATCAACATACTAACTCAGTCACCTTCAGCTGCGCGACTTGATTCAAAGGGGAGCAGTATCCCAGGCAGAGCTTGGCAGCATTGTTAAGCAATTAAGAAGTTTAGCAGCACCAACGTCATCTCGTCCTCCGTCGCAGGAAATGTCCCTCGCACCTACCCTTCCAGCTCCCGTCCCCGCATCTCACGGCCATCAGGCTTTCCTTCCAGGTCCTTCGAACCCTTACGCCGCACCGCCACCACCTCAACCACAGTACGCATACCCGCCCGCCTATTCACAACAGTCTACATTTCAGCAGCCAAAGATCGAGCCATCCGCGAGTTCAAGCGTACCTCCCGCAGCTGCTCCCGTCGTACCGGATGTCACCTCGATCTTTAATGCACTTTTGAAGGCTGGCATAGTCACTGGATCGTCCTCGAACACACCCACTGGGGCCGGCGCCACAGCGAAAGCAGAAACTCCCCCACCAATCACCACCGTCGACGACCCGAAGGAGAACGACAGGAAATATAGGAGGGCAATTCGCGCTGTAGGAGTAAAGTTGAACAGCACTGATCTCAATAAGTACGTCCCCCTTCTCAGTCATGTGAATGCTTCGTCGATGTTCACCATCATTCCCAGGCATCGTACTCAGCTTCCCTCTTTCCTCTACGATCAACTACCTGGTCAATGCAAACAGTGTGGTATCCGGTTCGCGGATACCCCGTCGGCGAAGAAGAAATTGCAAGATCACCTCGACATGCACTTCCAAGTGAATCGTAAAGCGTCGCAAGCAGTTGGTAGAGGTCACAGTCGAGACTGGTACATTGGTGTTGAGGTAAGTTTTCCTTCTCCCTTCTTTCAAAGTCTGTGACTGATGCATGATTTATTTCCAGGATTGGACTCACGATATCAACATCGATGTCAAGGGCAAAGGGCGCGCGGACGCGCCACACTCGATGAAGGCTGCCGCTGCAGCTGATGCGGCGAAGGTCGAAGCCGAGCTACGTGCACTCTACGTAGTAGTTCCTCCTGGTGACGAAGCGAAACCAATATCATGTCCGATTTGCAAAGAGCCTTTCAAGTCTGAGTTCAACGAAGACGATGAGGAGTGGATATGGAGAAACGCAGTCAGGAAAGATGATAAGGTCCGTTCCTCTTCCCGACGCGACCCATCCGGTCAGAAGCTGACGATGGTCGTTTCGAAGATATATCATGCAGTATGTCATGCGGAAGCGTCAGCATCCAAATCAACACTCGCCGTCCGTCTACGTGGTGAGGTTGCCAGTCGCAGTCGGTCACGAACACCTGAAGCGTCGCGAAGTACCCCGCCCAAACTCGACTCGCCCTCGCCAACTCGGGGCATCAAGCGGAAAGCAGAAGACGACGCGACAGTTGCACTACATGCAGAACAGTCGACGCCACCGACGAAGAAGCTGGCAATATCACCTATCTAATGTCCGAGCCCGCCGTTAGACGCGATGCATCATTTCTTTCTCTCCTTGTCTCTCTCCCATCTTTCGTCTTTCATCATCTATTTCACTACACACACACGCACATGAGTATGGCCATCGTTACGTTTCTTCTCCGGTGCATTATTTCTGTTTCACATGAAGGGGTTGTTCACTGCATTGAGTTATGGACCTGGTATCATCACACGACCGCATATTTTCTGCATGACTTATTCACCTTTCTTACATACCGATACTACATTGTACTACGCTCCTACACTGATTGAATGCCATACTTCCATTGAACTCGAATAGCGACGCGTGAATGAGTGAAGCCGCCGCTCGTAGTGACGCAATGGGCAATCGAGACTTGACAGGGTCCGCGCGTGCAGCCACAGCGTGCTCAGACCCTTTACCACACCGATCTCTTTGTCCACCACCACCACCACCACCACCACCACTTCCTCTCCTCTCTCTCATCCTCTTTCACAATCGCATACCAATTCCTAAGAGACAGAAGAATTCTCAAAAAGCCTGAGGTGCGTCCACCGCGATGTCGACGACTTACTACACTTCGCAGCCACCGGCGCGACCCCTGTCGCTCACTAGCTCGCCGTCGTCGTCCTCTTCCTGGGCTCACGCGGGCCCGGGATCAGGACCAACAACAACGACGTTGCCGTCTTCCCATTCTACACCACAACTCTGTACGTACAACTACGCCTCAGTTCTCCGTGATCGTCCCAAAGTCTGATGCGGGTCTGGGGTTCTGGGCAGCCACGGCGGCGTTCGAGTGGCAAGATGATACGCTCTTACACATCGCGGAGGAGGCGAATCTAGATGTTGAGATGCGGGTACGTCCATGTCTTTCGTGGTTCGGTGCTAGGAGGAATGCTGGTGTGCTGAAGAGGCGAACGATCGTAGGATGCGTTTCCCGTAGGATCAATCTACATCGTCATCGACACCAACGTTCTCATCGACCAACTCGCCGTGATCAAGCGGCTGAGTGAAGACGTGGAGGCACACGACGTGCCGATCGTCATCGTGATTCCGAACGTCGTCTTGACAGAGCTCGACGGGTACGTCCCTCTCATCATACTTATGTACAATAAAATACCGATTGAAATCAATTTATACGTTGTGACTATGAATACTACCAGCCTGAAGAACCGAGACGGCTTGAAATGGTTCGCGCAGACCGCGTCGACATACTTGCTCCGTAAAGTCAAAGAGCGCAAGTCCGTCAAGGTGCAGGCTCGCGTCGAGACGTTGCACATCGAGGCGCAAGCGTCCGATGGCATACGCAAGAATGATATCAGGATCTTTGATTGCTGCTGCTACTTCCGAACGAAGGGGGAAGTGATTTTAGCTAGTGGGGATAAGAACTTGTGTATTGAGTGCGAAAAAGAACGTGAGTGATCACATTGCAAATCCTGCCAGACACGATAGCATCTCTAACACGTGCACCACTGAACAGACATCCGCACGATCTCACCACCACCGAAGCGGTCGTGGACGAGTCGAGACATTGCCCACGCGCTGGTGGCCTATGACATCTACGGAATCCACACGGAGCACTTTCACGGACACGAAGACGCGTCGTACCGACCCGCACCGGAGGCGTCGACGCATACGCGACTAACCGAAGGCTCCGTGTGGCAGCCCGATGAAGACAGCATGGATGTGGACGACGAGTTCGTCGAAGCTAGACCGCCGGTGGAGGACTTTATACCCAGTCACGCGTTGGACGCGCTGCATTGGCAGGTCATCGACCAGTTCTTCCTCGTCTTGAGGGATTTAGCGGACAGATTGCGGAAGGTGAATGGACATACTGGTCCACCGATTGCGTCGTTGCACGCGCCGTGGTACCGGAGGGTGCCCTTCCAGCAGTGGACCGTGGAGAATTGCCTGGAATACTTCGACTATCACCTGCAACAGAAGAATCAGCGCAAGTTGAAGGCAACGAACCCACCACTTCCGGTCTTCCTCCAGCGATCGCACGAGAGCTTCCACGGACGGCGAGGACGTCGTGGACAGGACTGGTCGCGGCAAGATTGGCTGAATATCACCAGTGGGTTGCAGGAGATCGGCCAGCGACTGGAGGATGGACCGGTGTATGTGTCGGTGCGGGCGTTGCAGCTGGAGACAGAGGTGGTCTTCCAGACACCGATGCGACCAACGGGCACGTAGCGGGCGCGGTGCGAGGTTGGAGGTGGAGGTTGGGATCTGGTTCCGGATGGAGAGAGCAGTGACTGCGAAGGAGCAGGCGCAGTGCAGCTGGGGAGCCCCTGTACGGTAGCTGTGCGGTGTGTCTGGGAGGCTGACGCGGCGCGGGGCGAGTGCGCAGTGGCTCGGGGGCTACGCGTGACCCCGCCCGCCGAGGCGAACTTGTAACGTAGACTCCAGAGCTGCGACTGCGAGAGAATGGTACGCGAGGCGGTGTAGTCTCCTCTGCCGGCTGGGCCGCAAATAGGGCTGCCGAGGCGTGACGATCACGTGTGACTGTGACGAACAGCACCTGGGGATATGGGCGCCTGTTTGGTAGGCGGAGTGTTTTACTTAACATCCTGTTTGGACTGGGCTGTCGTCTGCTCTGCCCTGTCTCTGTCTCTCCTTTACTCTCCCATCCAATGGGTTTCTTTCGTCGTCGCACAGTGTACACCTTCCTGTGTCTCCTCGCCACCATCCTCATCGGCACCGTCCTCGTCCTCTCCTCCATCTCCTACTACCTCTCCATCGACACCGCAGCTTATCTCACAGAGCAGGAGGTCGATGCACCGTTTGCTGGTCCACGGTGGAACGCCTCAGAGCATGGCAAGGTAGAACGCATCCCCAGAATCATCCACCAGACATGGAAGTCCGAGACTCTACCCCCCAAGTGGGTCAATGTATCGCAGGGTTGCCGGGATATGAATCCAGACTAGTGCGTAATCCCGCCCCCTTCCTCCTCTCGCACCACTGACTCGCGTCCTCTTTTGAACTTCCAGTGAGTACATGCTATGGACCGACGCGAGTGCTCGCGAGTTCATCGCCGACCAGTATTCCTGGTTCCTCGACACCTACGATGGCTACACATACCCCATCCAGCGTGCCGACGTTATCCGGTACTTCGTTCTCCACCACTACGGCGGTATCTACATCGACCTGGACATCGGTTGTGTGCGCCCTCTCGACTCCCTCCTCGCCTACCCCGTCATCCTGCCACGAACCATCCCTGTTGGCGTCTCCAATGATCTCATGTTCGCCGAAAAAGGCCATCCCTTCATGGCACAGACCATCCACAATCTCGTCACCTTCGACCACTCCTGGGTGCTCAATTACCCCACTGTCATGTTCTCCACCGGTCCCATGTTTCTCTCAGCTCAGTATGGCCTTTACACTGCCTCCCACCCCCCGACGCCCGAGTCTCCAGGTGGAGAGGTGCGCATCCTGCCGAAATCATTATACGGCAAGAACGCCAAGCCAGACGAAGCACCGCACTCGTACTTCACCCATTACTACGGCAGTAGTTGGCATGCAGATGATGCTGCATTCATTGGTTTCCTGGGCAAGTGGGGAAAGATCTTGATGTGGGTTGGATTGGCTGTTTTGGTCTTCGGGGTCATCAGGCTGGCCCTCGCACCCCATTCAAAGCAGAGGAGGTACAGCCTTAGGCGGATCGGAGGGTACGAAGTGCTTATGCCGAGGTGGAAATCGCACAATGGACGGTGGTACCTCGACTTGGGTTGGTTTACCTTGCCGGCCTCGGGAAGCGCAACCCAGCCTCCGTCCCCGATTTCGCTTACATCAGATGAGGAGTCGGAGGATGATGTCGGTCTGCTACCGCTATCACTGGATTCGCGACCGCTCTCCCCTACGCCTTCGGATATGTCGCTGTCGGAGCCGCCCTCATCACCCTCTGCATCCTTCAGCAGACCCATAGTCGACATCGCACGGAACGCTGGTAGTCGGCTGCGATCACTCTTCTCTGGGGAGTCGACGTCGTACGAGGTGCTTCCCACCACTCACCGGCCACGCTCACGGCGAAGTCGCGGGGTTCTCTTCTTCCTGCCCGCGTTCTTCACACCGTCACAAGGCGTGGAGCTCCCACAGGAGAGTCTGTCGATTCCTCGCAGGTCGTCGTACCCAGCGCCACCGGAATACCCACCAGACAAGCAACCAGCTGGTCTGATGCCCGTCCCGCACATTTCGCTCCACCCTCGAGCTGGCAGCTCTTCGTCAGACGACTCGGAGACGTGCTAGTGAGTACGCTGGGCCCCTCCTCGCACCGCGCAGCCGGTGCCTGGTGTGGAGGCATGTCAGCCGCAGTTCGTCAGTGCTCGAGGCCTGGTCGTGGACGTGCCACATTCCATTCACCCTTCGAAGTCGACAATAGTAGCTGAGAAGATGTGGGATCGATTGTGGATCAGTGGACCGGGTCCCCTCTCCTCCCCTCTTCCGCTCGCTCTCCCTGCATCTTCCCCCATGCCTCTGTGCTCCAGCGTTTGTGCAAGGCTCTTTTGGTCCACGATGATACGATAAGGAAGCAAAAATATACCCCTCCGCAGGCAAGCCACGCGTGTTCTTCTCTGCCGTTTCTCCCGCTCTTCCTCTCCCGCGGCCGCGGACGGCAGTCAAGGAACCCTGGTTTTTGTTTGTATGTCCCATGATTACCCAGTACCCTTTCCCCCGCATACACACAGTATTATTCGTTCTCGCACGTCGCATCCATACATACAACACCACCACAACACATGTACACTCCCCCCGTTATCCCATCCCGAGATGTCTACTGCTGCTGTCCACTCTCTGTTGCTGCTGTTCCCCGTGCACACATATCTACCCTTCTCTCCACCTCTCCATCCCATCTTAGTCCTTCTCGTAGTCATATTCCTTCATTTATTGACAGTCTTTCTCACTCTCCTCCTTGCTTCAATGCTACTCTACCTTTCTTCAGCTTCTCGCTCCCCCGGCTCCCCTCCTCGTGCAGCTGCAACTTTTCGCTCGTTTGTACTTTGCCTTCTGCGCACGCCTTGCCTGGGTTGTCTTCGTTGGGTTACGGACTGCTCTGCATACACACAGACTTTTCGCCATCGTTCGTCTTCTCACCTTTACTACTACAGTATTCTCTACCCCCCGTACTTAGAGGTCTTTTCGACCACTTTCAAATCAAATACACACAACCACAGACTCAGATGAACACTCACTCCACTTGGGATTCTGAGATCCTCATGTGTGACGAATGTTCTGCCGCGATTGTGGATCCGGAGCGCTATGATGAAAACAAATAGACTTTGACTCGTTCTCCACACTGTGGGGAAGTGGCGACTTGTGCCTTCGAATTCGCGCCAAGCCTCCGAAAGGTGTCCGGTGCAATGGGTGGTGTCTCGCGATCGCTATTCTTGGAATCTGAATGAACTCATTGGGGCAGCATGCAGGCGTAGCAGACAGTCCCGTGGTCTTTTTGCACGTCAGTGGCTTGCTGCAAACGAGAGCAATACGTAGGACCAGACGTCCGCAGTGCAAATCGACTGATCTCAAGCCTGCAAGGAGCTCGAGCATTCCTCCGAGTGAGACCGGCGGGTTCAATGAGTGCCAAGAACATACGCAGTTTGCAGAGTACTGGTAGTGACAGTGACGCCTACGCTCACGTACGGCGCATCTTTCGAAGGTGTAGCTTGCTCGCGGCTTGCGTTTCCGCGATGAGAATGATGCTGATGGGATTTGTATTATGAGCGGCGGCCCGTGCGCGTTGCAGGCTCTTGGAAGATACTCGAGTGCTGCGGGGAAGGGAATTATTGTTGGGCGTGTGAGTGAACGAGCTGCATGTGCATTTTCGAGTTTGAGGTTGGAATTGAGGAGTATGAATAGACATGAGATACGGGAGAGACGGCTGCTACTGGTAGTACCAGCCGTACAACATACGTGAAAACGCGAGAGCTGCAAAAGATGATCATGCCCTTTGACATCTGAAATGTGCAGCGGTGGACTTCAGGTACCGTCGATCGAAAGAAACATGTGCCTGCCAGCCACTTGACAGGTTGGTAAAGATCCACCTTATCATGCATCTTCCAAAATATCGAACCCCACGCCACGCAGATCCGGACTCGCGCCGATGCGACTGACCAAGACCCATCTGGGTAGAGTCTATCGGATGGAGAGAAGGTTCATTGGAGGCTGGCCTTTGCGTGTCACGGTACGCTTTGGGATGGGCGTGACAGCCCACGCACGCTGAGAGTCTGAGATTGAAAGATTATTTATATTATGGGCGTGTCCATGATAAAGATAAAAAGTGAGCAAGAGAGCGAGGAGAGCAGGATGCGCACTACAGATATAAATTAGGGTGACTTGATGTTCCTTCTCTTCCTTCTCTACACTTTCTTTGGTCCGGTCTACGCAGTCGTGGAACGCCGTGCTGCCAGAGATCGCATGCTGGCTGAGAGTGCAAACATGGCGACTGCGCTCGCAGCGTAGGTCACTGACGGCCCGAATGTCCAGTATGAGGCGCAGGCTGTCAGATACATCGTGCAGTTAGCTTCATATATGCGTCGGGATGAAACTGATTGAACGCACCAAGCAAAGGTCCGATGGCGCGTCCGAGCTGTCCGGACGAACGGAACTTGCCCAGTGCCTTCCCCTTCGCAAGCTCGGGGTGCTCCTCCGTGGCCTTGCCCGTATCCTTGTCTACCGTATCGTCGCATTGCAGTGATGCGAACGCCGTCAATGAGTTCACGACAGTGGCAGACGTGAAAGCCATGCACACTGCAGCGGCTTGTAAGAACTTGACTGCAACCGCAGGACGGGCCGTCGAAAATATAGGGACGATAGCCAGGAAGACCAGTCCTGCGAAACAGCTAGAAACTCCCCGGCGGGCCATCTGGCCTTCGCCGACCTTGGCCATGGCCCGACGGACGTAGCCACCTTGTAGGAGAGCACTGATGATCCCGATGAAGCCGATGAGATATCCATTCTGCCTGTTGTCCCAATCGAACACTGCATTGGGAGTCAATGTGGTGATGAACAACACGGATAATAGGCACTCACAATCGAAGGTTAAGAACGTGAGGGTAAACTCAACGCCAGAGAACAGTCCCAAGAAAAGGAAGTGCGCGCGACGCAGTGCGCTCAAGACGCTGATACGTTGTTTGATGCTCTCCGCCTTCGAGAGATGGCCATTGGTACCGTTGGTCTTGGACGCTCCGTTGGCCTTCCCGTTGGTATGAGTGCCGTTCGTTGTCTTCTCGGATTTGCCGTTAGACGTGATCTGCGCACGCTTGCCTCTCGTCTCTGGTAGGGCAACGATCAGGAAGATCGTTTCCAAAACCAGAAGTACCAAAGTGAGCAAGGCTGGGGCGGCGTAGACGTTCAACTCGAAACCGGATGCGGTGAAGGTGGACGGAATTGGGCGGGAGGCGAAGTAGGCACCAATGGGAGGACCGATGATGAAGCAAATCGCAAATGCGATTCCAACATGTGCGAGTGCTTTCGCTCGGTTGTCTGGGGTGGTGATATCTGATAAGATCGCACTGTAGGAGAGACGTCATCGTCAGCTTTCTCTCGAATTTCGAATCTCAAGGCGAGCAATTGGTGAGAGGGGATGGAAAGACGTACATGGCCAGCTGCACGTTGCCCTCACTAAGACCTCCGATAACACGGGAAAGTAGATACGATGCAAATGTGGTTGATTGGATCCATCTGACAGCTATGGATTCAGTTCCTGGGCTCGAACCAGAGACGAAGAAAGGCAGACGTACACAACGGCAGATAGGATATTCCCAATCATTGTGATTAGCAGGACACGCTTCCGGCCATACTTGTCACTTAGTGCTCCGATGTGTGGTGAAATAAACCTGGGAGATAGACGGATTGAGCAAGATTCTATAAGGTATGCGAGGATCGACATACCACTGTAGTACTCTGGTATCGCAAACCCCAGGATTTCGATCGTCAGCCCTCAGTTGACGTCTCAGTGGCACCATAGCACTCACGAGAACACAGATCCCATGAGACCTCCTGCAGCTGCCGGTCAGATCGTAAAGCAAAGAGAGCTCCTAGATTGACTTGCCTAGCAGTACAACATCCCATTTTTGTGGGTTCGAGGTAGGTGTGTACAACAACCCTCTCGTGGTCGAAACGAACTTGAGAGTGTGAGATAGAAAGCCGTTGGGGTCAGACGACTCTCGCTTTTGTAGCCTCGGAGTTAGCAACTGCATCTTGACTCGTATCACAAGCAAAGGCGCACCTTCGTGTACCATTCAATGATTCGAGGGAACAGAGGGAGGGGAATAGTGAATGCTGCGAGATCGTCATGAGGTTAACCCTTGAACTGGAAAGGTGGAATCAAGCGCACCGAAGAGATCTAGTACCAAAGACAAGAACACAATCCTCTCTATGCTCGGCATCTTTGCTCTGTCACGAATATTCCCCTCCTTTCCTACCCTTGGGGTCTTGAGCTGCGGTATGAGGGAGAGCTAGCCGTACGTGGCGAAATGTAGGACGGAGCCGCCGAGAACGTGGAAGGGGTAGCTCTAGTCCAAACCGGCCTTATACAGCGGTGGAGGCTGTATACGTGGCCGGAAGATGGGTGGCGAGAGCGTGAAACGATGCTGAGAATGTTTGAAAGATTCGAATGGGATGCAAGTCATGTTGTGCGAGCGCATACTGGTATTCACAATGTGGCCGTAGACCGGTCTCAGTAACCCGACTCACCGCCTCCAGCATTCCCGCCCGCCCGCTCTCACGCAACGACCTCACTCGCTTCTCAGGCCTCCATACCTGACATCGTCAAGCACACATCCTCAATCACTGTGAGACATTCTGCATTACATTTCGCACACTTCGTTCCAAATGCACGGTGTAGCATTGGCTCCACGTCAGCCCTTCCCAGACAACATAAACTAGCTTTCTCCCGCCTCTACATCACCTGTGTCTACAGAAGCCTTGTACTTTTGGTCCTCGGATGACTGCGTCAGGATGGTTTGGAAGTAGGAGCTGGTTTCGGTCTTCGTGACTTCACGCAATGCCATGGTAGCATATGCTGCAGTCCCAAGCTGTAATTGAAGCTGCAAGGCCATGAACTTTCCGTCTTCCACGATAGCGGGTGCATCAAATCCTAGGAGCTTGTCCTCGTCCGCTTGTGCCAAAGCAACATCAGGATCCGTGTACTTCAGGACAGACCAAGAGAGTTCTTTTGGCATGTGCAGCATCTTGCGGTAAGAGCCTCCTAGACTGTACTCCCTGTAGCACGATTGTCAGTAACTGTATGGTGGCTTAAAATGTGGTAAAGCTCACCTTTGTTTTCGCTCAAAATTGTCAGGATCAAGTCCATCAACCTTCAAGAACTCTCGGTACCGCTCTCCAAGGGAACCTCCAGGGAATGCGACATCTCTACCTGGTAAAGGCATGATCACGTCAAATATGCTGAAATTGTCCAGGTCCGCCTCAGTCAGAGTCTTGACTTTAGGTGGTTCCCAAGGTTTACGAGACTTCTTAGCCGACTTTCCGTGGCCAGATTCCTCAGCATCTACATGCCAATCAGAGGCAAGTCAATAGAGAGCGTAACCGGGCTTACCAGGCTCATCTCCAGTCGCTTTCTGACCGTCAGCTTCTAGCTCATCTGATGCTTCCTGTTCGACTTTGTCCTCATCCTCTCCGGCGTCGAAAACTAGGTCACCGACTATCGGTTTGTCCGCTCCATGCATGCGGATGCGTTCAGATACTATGGCGTTCCACACGTACGACTGGTACGCATGCACGTACATCAGCCTCAAGTTACGCGGAATCTACAACAGTAGACAAGTTTCATTCTCAACGACTGGCGGACCAAGTCATTTTCATGGGACTCACTGTCGATAAAGCTCCCATGGCGTTTCGAGTCTCACCGCCTTGTTTCTTATAGCTCTCCAGGATACACCGTTCTGCGACAACACGTCGTGGCATCATCTCCAGTGCTTTGTCCAGGTCACCATCAACGAGCCACGCATGACGAGCTGCCTCGACCTCAGGGTGCTCGCCGGGACGCTTGTTCAAAATCAGGGCAACGGCTTTATGCCAGTCCGACTTGAGCAGAGCAAGCCCGATGCTGTGGGTTGGTATACTGGCAGTTCCGAAGCGTTGCATGCCTGTATAATGGGTGAGGTTGTAAAGCATAAGAATGCGGTCGTTCTTCGTACCGTAGTAATTGATGAAACCCTTAGACTTGATCGTATTCATGGCACGATCCAGTGTATCCAGAGAATCAACTTGAACGTTCCTATGGCCTCAACGTCAAACTCGATCACGAAAGTATTGTCCACATAAGTACGCACCGTAACGTGATGACGAAAGCGTTACCCTTCAACATTCCGAGCTCTAAGCTGGCTTTCGAATACTTGAAATCTGAAACTCGAATGCCGCGTTCGCCCCGCTGGGTCACAGCTTCCTGAGCAGTCCGGCGGGGTCCAACGCCATTCGCCAACTTCCAGACTTGCTCGACTTGTTTGTTCCCTCGCTTCAACGAGACTCTCTGGACAGTAACACCGCGTTTGTCTTTTGTACCGGCCACTGACAAGTCCTTGATGTTGCAGTGTAGAGAACGAGACAAATGTGCAAGAGCATCTTGCGTGTCACGGTTCGTCTTTTGAAGTGTGAAATGAATGTATGGTGGATAGGATTGTCTTTCAGATGTTTCGTTATCTCCTCCTCCACCTAGTCTCTCGTTAGCCTTGCATTTGGTAGCGAAGACAGGGCGAATACATACCACGTCCTCCACCACGCCCTCCACGCCCACCTCGGCCACCTCTTCCGCCACCTCCTCGCTTGCCCCACTTGATCACAATGCGAGATCCTTCCTCGGACGCCGGAGTAGACAAGTCGGTCTCCGTATCCAGCTTCCCGCTGAAGAGCTCTCGGATCACTTGATGAAGCTGGGTGCGGGTCTCTTTCGAAGCGATGGGCTACAATGAGTCAGCTCAGTGGATTCACATAGATGTACAAGGAATGAATTTCGACGAACATCGGAGAGCACTTTTCGGTTGTCATCTCTCCACGACGATCGACCTCCTCCCCTGCCACCCCGCCCGCCTCTCCCACCGCGTCCACCTCTATCGCGTCCGCGCCTGCCCCTTCCAGAGTCCGACGCCGGCTGAGGTTCCTCCGCTGGAGGATCAGGTGCAGCTGACGCGCTTTCACCCTCGGCACCTTGCTTGGGTTGCCGTCCTCCCCATCCACTGTCGCTCACGAGCGGCGGCTCAGGTCCTTCCAGGAACATGGTCTTTAATTTCTCCACTGAGGCCTCCGAGAGATACGGTTGCAGCGCAGTGTTGAAGCGTTCAGGCCAAGGCTGCTCGTCCTTTTCTATCGGTACTGGTGTTGGTCCCGCAGATTCTTTGACGGAGGGCTCCCCCGTGGCGGGTGCATCAGGCACGGCGAGCGGAGCAGTATCCGTAGGAACTTCTCCGTCCACAGGTTCTGCTGTCGCGTCTTCACTCTTCTCTGAGGCGTCTTTGATGTGAGCCGTGTCGGTCGTGGATTCTTTGGTAACAGCCTTCTCCTTCTTACGGGAGGATTCAGGCTTGTCCAAAGATTTAACGTGGATCACGTTCCCATCCAAATCCACTTCGTATACCAAGAAATCTGTAAATCTGAAAGATGTTACGGAGGTGGGAATACGAAGCAACAGATATACTGACCTCTGCTTGATGATACCCTCAATCCGAGGAACATCGAAACCAATGTACTCGGAGATCCCTACGTCCGTTTCTCTAATCCTGAGGGATCCGTCGGCCCCAAAGTCAGCAGAGATTCCTAGCAGCGAGTGACTAGGAGGGAGTGGAGATTCAGTCTTGTCTTCGCTTTGCAAAGCAGAGGCAGGCTGTTCGCTCGCAGCTTGTGCAGTATCTTCCATGACTACATCCGCATCCGGCGAGACATCGTCTTCTTGTATCCTGCGACGTTTCGGGGATCGTTCCAGCGAGTCCTCGACATTTTCCCGAGTGGTAGACATAGAAGTCGAGTCGCTGGAGTCCGTGAATGGTGTAGTAGGGCAGAAGTCGAACACAGTCCGAGCCTGGAGTCGAAGTTGAACCCACCGAAAGTTTGGAGATCAAATTGCAAAGCGAAGATCTTGATCCCCGATCTCTCGGCTAGATCTGAGTCGATCAAAATGATCTCTTGAGTCTCTGCAATTGCTCTTCAGCTTCAGTCATCTTCTTCTCTTGCCCTTCGCAACAATGCCTCACAAGTTTCGTTCCTACGCAGAAAGGGCGCAGAAGCATCCCAATGCTGCAGCGAGAGCACTCTTGGAGACTATCGACAGGAAGAAGAGCAATCTGTGCGTCAGCGTAGATGTCACAGCGAAAGCAGACTTCTTGAACATCATCGATGTCGTTGGTCCATACGTCTGTCTCGTCAAAGTAAGTGCGCGATGTGTGTTTGTATGCCGCGATATTGAGTGAAATTATAGACACATGTAGACATCATAGAGGATTTCGAGCCCTCGATCATAGCAACGTTGCAGGATCTGAGCAAGAAGCATGACTTCTTGATCTTCGAGGACCGCAAGTTTGCGGATATCGGTCAGTATCATCTAAGAAAAGCTTGAAAGCCTTACTCAAGCATAGCGCAGGAAACACCGTCGCGCTTCAGTACGCTAGCGGCGTCCACAAAATTGCCAGCTGGTCTCACATCACCAACGCACACCCTGTCCCTGGCCCTTCGATTATCACGGGGCTTGCTTCCGTAGGGAAACCGCTCGGGCGTGGCCTCCTCCTTCTCGCAGAAATGAGCACCAAAGGTAGCCTTGCGACGGGCTCATATACTGAAGAAGCTGTGAAAATGGCTCGCGCTCACAACGACTTTGTAATCGGCTTCATTGCTCAAAGAAGCATGAATGGCATTGGCAAGAACCCAGACGATGTCGAAGATGACGATGATTTCTTGGTACTGACTCCGGGAGTTGGACTGGATGTCAAAGGTGACGCGATGGGCCAACAATATCGGACACCGGAGGAGGTTCTGACCGCAGGATGTGACGTGATTATCGTTGGGAGAGGCATCTATGGCAAGGGAGCCGATGTTGACATTCAAGCTGTGCAGGCACAAGCAGAAAGGTATCGCGCTGCAGGATGGTCCGCATACGAGAAACTTTTGCAATTGTAATCCACTATATTCTGTCTGCGTGATGTGGTATCAAATCAGGATCCGTAAGGCTACATGAAAGATTCAAAGAGTACGCAATCTGTACATATCCATAATAACAATACAGAAAGTCCAAGGACGAGTCGGGATACGAGTAAATGCGGTCGTTTTATCCTTCTTCAGTCTCGGCCTTCGCTCGTCTCTCTTCCTCTTCCTTTGCTTCACGCTCTTCCGCCTCCACAACTTCGACATCCAAGGGGAATGTCAAGATGGCCGCAATTCCAGTCAATTGGTTAAGCTCTGTCATTGAAAGTTGAGGAGCTGGATGCGCAAGATGAAGTCCTATATCACGTACGCTGTCCCGATTCATGCATACTTGAGAAGATGAGTACCTCCGCACCCTTTGTGCGGGCATCTTCGACCAGTGCAACATATTTCTTGCGTAGAATAGGATCGCTCGACCTGTCAAATGATTGGGATGATCAGCAATTGCACAACCTACCATTGACACCAGCATACCTGAAGAGCTCGTCTGAAATCAGGAGTGTACCGATGGCACCACGATCTGCAGCTAGAGAAACGTGATCGGGGCCGTACCATGCTCGCATCTCGTCTGAGCCCAGCATTTTGAAGAACCTGATAGACATAAGCACAGAAGCGCGATCAACAGATGGAAGTACGTCGACTCACTTGTCCAACATGATGCCCTCTCGAGCAAATTTAGTCTCCTTCAGCTGACTGGCGATCTGCGACGTGAAAGTGAGACTGTATGAAGAGATGTAGACAGCGATCACCTACCTCAGGGCTCTTGAGGACTTCTACTAAACTGTGTACGTGCGGACTGGTGACATGGACACGGATAAACTTGTTCCTCACGCTGAGCAATGCCTTATTGCTTGTTCTACTGGCCTCCGACATGATGTAGTCGAAGACTGCGTCCCTGACCCATCCAGGGGACGCAATGACTATCGCTCGTATTGATGGAGCAGAGTAAGGAATGTGTCGGAGGAAAGATGCATATAATGTGGAGTAGAACCGCGCCAGTCCCTGCATAAGCGAAGTTGAACACAAGATGGCTAAACGGAGGGAAAGCGTCATACCTTTTCATGCACTGAAGAGTTTGCTGCAAGTTTGCGTGGTATAGGAACTTCCAAACGCTGCAGGACTACCGTCATATGCTGGGACAATAGACAAAATATCGCGGTGCCTAACACAAAAGACGCCCCAGTCAGTCAGAAGTGGTCGTTAACAAGTGAAGTTGTTCACCTTCGCCACATACGACAGCAGCAACTTCTGCTCCACGACCTGGTACACAGCTCTCCTCAACTCGACCAACTGCAACACTATCCCACCCGTCTGCCTTTTCTATCCGCACATCCCTGTTGACTTCGATATCCAGAGTATGAAATGCACCCATCTTCACATGGGGATTCTCGGACGCGACTCTGCCAGAGATTTGAAGTGAAGCGGTTGCAACGGGAGCATTGTTGGAAGACAAAGGGTCTCCAGTAGTTGGTGCGGATTCGCCCGCTGATGTTGCGGGTGACCATACTACTCGAGTGACTTGTAGTGTCAGATTGAGTCGGACACGGTGAGACTCAGTCGATCCTGTCGAAGAGACATTCTGCACTCTCCGAATGGCTTGTGCGCGCACCGTATCACCCTAGGATATCACATCAGCTATACCAGTCGTGAGGGAAAAGACTTGACATACCTCTTGAATCAAATTGTACAAATGCCACATATCTTCGTCGTCTTCCGGTCGAAGGTTGACATAACCCTGCAAAGAGACCAATCAGTTGGGCACTTGCGGTCAGTGGGAATTGTCATACAGAGCCGTCTTTTTCAAGATGCTTCCCTACCAGCTTCATGCTGTAGAATCGTGAGGTAGTGGTAGAGGTATGAAGGCAACCCTTGCTTGGAGCATCCGGTGCCGAATCGCAGGAGAGATTCGATCGCACCAATGATCGGCTGGTTATCAGTAATTGGCGCCCATGAAGTATATGGTGCCGATCTGACTGACAATCTGGCTCCTTCCTTGTTTACTGCTCAGACTTCTTCGCATTCACGCCGTTTCCTCATCTCCTTCCAACCTCAGGTTCACCGCGATCGCACATGATGTCGTCTCAAAACTCCAAGATCACGCAACTCTCCTCTCGTCTTACCGACCCGATGCATTCTTCTTCCTCTCGTGAAGACAACCGCCGCTCGGACCCGGATGAAGATGACGACGACGCCATCTTTGCTGAACTGGAGGCAGAGATCGAAAACGCCGATGATGCTGGAATGCGAGAGCGGGGTATGCGGGCACTCCAGGCAGAGTAAGGTACCCTCTTTCCTTTGTCCGGCTGGGGTTGAGGTGTTCACGACACGTACAGGATGGAGAGATTACAGCAACTGAGACAAGGAGGACACGGACGTTACGATGAGATCACAGACGAGAAGGAAGTCATTCGAGTCTCGGCGTGAGTAGATCATACTATCTCTACCGAGTGCACTTGCTCAATCACACTTAGACATGAACCATCCTGTGTGGTTCATTTCTACCACACAGAGTTCAAACGATGTCAAATCATGGATAAACATCTCGCGGTACGCCCCAAACCTCATGTGCTTACACGAAAATCTGACGTGTTCGATTCAGCAACTCGCGCCAAAATACTTTGGTACCAGGTTTCTACGCGTCTTCGTGGAGAATGTTCCGTGGTTAGTGGAGAAACTGGGTGTAAAGGTCCTACCTTGCGTGGTATGCTTCGTGGACGGAGTGACAAAAGGACGGTACGTTGACGCGTCAATACCGTTACTCGACCTTTGTTCATCCCCACAATCGCGAATAGTGTCGTCGGATTCGAGGAATTGGGTAACACGGATACTTTTGAGACCGCTACACTTGAATTTCAACTGCTGAACATTGGTGTGTCCATGCTCCCCTGTTCTTGGTTCTTCAACAATATGCTAATCTACCGCAGGCGTGATACAGAAGGCAGAGAGCAGCTTCACCACCCCTCAGATTACATATGGCGCCAAGTCGTCGTTCCGCCAGCAAATACGCAGAGGCGGGGAGGACGATTCCGACTTTGACTTGGACGATTGAGAAAACAGACACATTTCGAAGTGTAGATTGAGTCATTTGTTCGTGAAGTCATGATTTCGTTTGTGTGATAGGTCGTTACTGTCGTTGAATTTTCGTACACAATACATGATACCCCATCATCCCATATTCCTTCGTGATGGCTGTCTTGCCATACGAATCGTGCATTGGCCCTCGTTTGGGCGAGATGATGGGTTTCCTTGAGGGCAAAATGAAGCTCCTTCATTTCCCCTCCTCCTTGTCGTCCTTCCCTAGGCCCTCTTCAGTTGCATGTTCAGCAAAACTCCCCTCCAGCCATCCAAGCATCCTCGATCCTATCCAACGATTTCTTCATACGCAGTGCCCTCCAGCTCGTCTTCAGGAACGAGAGGTACTTCCTCGCACTAACCTCACGCATCTGCCGAATGTCTGAACCGACAAACACGACGCGATTGGAGTGTCTGGAGCGCTTTGAGTTCCTTTCGGCCGCCTCCAGATGGCGTTGCTCGTCAAGTTTGGATGGGATCCAGATGAGGACATGAAGGTCCGGGAGGTGGTGAACGATAGCGGGTAAGAATACGCTTCGTATGTCCTGAAAGGGCGAGATTGAGCACCTCGCACTATGCAAATGACAATTCAGGCGAGCTCACCTTGTTGCCAAGACCACCCCGCACCTCGAAGAAAGCGAGTCTCGTCCACGGACCAGGTTCAGCGAAAGCTTCAAGGACTTCGTGCGGGTTGACTGAGCGGTGAAAAGCCACGTCAAAGCGCAAGCTGAGACTTTCCAAGCTATCGTTCAAGTGCGACAGACAAGGAAGGACCCAACGGCGTAGAAAGAGCTCGTCTCCCTTCACATCGAGGCGCAAGTGTGCGAGTGCGGACAGACGGTCATCCCGGCTCTCGCGAAGGAGGAAGACGAGGAACGCGTCTTCGCAGCGCAAGGTGTTGAGCTGCGGCAGAAAGTCTGCGGGCACCCGAGGTTTCACGAGGCCACGGCGGCCATGTCGCGGGTGAGGGAGAAGATGCAGTTCCACGAGGTGAGATTGCTCTCGGAGGAAACGTATCATCTCATCTGAGTCGAATGAGAAGTCGGTGCAGAAGCGATGCAAGGAGAAGCTGGGCCCGCCCACGGGCAGGATCCACCCATCTCTATTCGGGCCCGAGAGACCAACGATGGTCAGATCCTTGAGGTTATTGAAGCAGCCCAAGGTCTTGCTGACCATGAGTTGATTGTACGGCGTGAACTTTCCAGCTTGTGAACCTTCCGGATCGTTGAACGCGAGCGTCAGGGTTGTGACTACCTCTGACCTCGCACCGAACGTGACGGACTTGCGGTTGAAAAAGGGAGCCATTGTGTGCGCGTTGAGGGCCACCTTGCGTTGGCTTCCACTCTGCGCAGCATCTTCGCGTGATAACCGGGAGTTGATGTATACCTGTAGTTTGCGATCTAGTTCGCGCTCCGCGCAAGCCTTAGGGCGGCTTGAACGGATGGAAAGAGACATGGTAAGGAGGCATGTCGGAAAATCAGGAGAAAAAATCGCGGTCTTATATATTCGGCAATACAAGGCGGGGGGACACACCGAGTGGCTCAAGTGCTCAAAAGTCCATTGTTCTAGCCGCCCGACGGATTGCGACCGTACAAATCATCATCAAAGCTGTGCAATGCTGAGACAACGTATGCGTATTCGAGACTGGGAAGAATGTACAACCACTTGCCGCGTACAAAGAGGGCACTTTCTACCAATAAATACTAGTCTTCACTCTTGCCCCGGAACTTTGTAACGCTGAATGGCTCTTTGCCTCGCTTGGCTGTGATCAACGAGCGCGCGAGGATATCCTAGCTTGTCTGCTAATTTAGCAGGGGGATTATGGACCTCTACTTGCTGGTAAGTGACGTTCACATCGGTGATGCCAAGGCACGTACCATCACCTCTGACTTGAGATAGTTCTGGGACGTAGTGACGAATGTACTCGCCCGTAGGGTCGGCCTAGCAAATCCGGCGAGTGTGTAAGAGTTGTGATATCGTGTCACAATTGAATTACGTACCTTCTGACTTTGCGTGTACGGGTTGAAGATCCTAAAATACGGGGCTGGATCTACACCCGTGCTAGCACTCCACTGCCAGCCACCGTTGTTGGAGGCTAGATCGCCGTCAATGAGCGTCTCCATGAAGTACTACCATGCACAGAATGCAGTGCCGTGAGTCTAGACTTCGGAGGTACCCCACCAACAACAAACCACTCACTTTCTCTCCCAACCGCCAATCGATCATCAGGTCTTTCACAAGGTACATGGCTGTAACCATGCGCACACGATTGTGCATCCATCCCATTGTGTTTGCCTGCCGCATAGCGGCATCGACGATAGGAACGCCTGTGCGGCCATCTTTCCAGGCCTGCAGGTGTTCTTCGTTGGTCTCCCATTTCACGTCGGCAAACTTCTCCAAGAACGGTCTTCCCATGGAAACGCGGGGGAAGTTGGCGACAATATGGGTGTAGAAATCGCGCCACGCTACTCGAACGTGATGAGGATCCTGACATGTGCTGTAGATTGTGCGATGATAGCACTCACCGACCTCCTGCACCCAACGCCCGATTCCCGTTTCTCTACTGGCGTCAACTTTGCCATTCTTATTGCCATACAGTACAACAGTTGCTCGGATACATTCTCGAGCAGAGATCACACCAGCGGCAAGGTAAGGACTGAAGAATGACAAGGATCAGTGTACGACGAGATGGAGAAAGACACAACGGTATACCTGAGGCGGCTCGTGGTATCGGCGTTGACCTTGTCTCGCGCGACATTGTACTTTCCAATCCTACTGTCTTTCGCTGGGTTCTTCTCAGCTTCCTTAGCTCCCTCCGCCAACGGGTCAACTTCACCCATCTGCGACGACCGACTTTTGGTGTAAAGGAAACGCCTGAGCATCTCCTTCGCAATATCTTCGCCTGCAGCCCAGCACGTTCGCATTTGCTCGGCATCGTCCTTAGCCAATTCGAATCCCTCAACAACCTCGGGCACCGGCATACTGAAGAGCTTTCCGTACGTGTCGTGAGAGCGAATGCTCTCGTTGTTGGCCTGCGGAGCCGGGCGGTATGCGAGAGGGTCCGGCTTGTCTTCGAGGTGGGGGAGCCATGCACGAAAGAATGGAGAAAACACCTAAACACGGCTACGTCAGTGGATCAAACGAGTGCACTTCGACGTGACTCACGGTGTATGCCCTGCCTTCTTTAGTTTTCACAACTCCGGGAGGAATGATACACTTGTCGTGTACAAAGGCGCATTGCACTTTCTCTCCTTTCTTGGCCAGCTGGCACACCTTGATGTCGCGTCGGAGCTCGTCCACTTCGTGCTCGATATTGGCGAACAGGTGAGTCGCGTTCCACTGCGACAAAAGGGCTATGACGCGTTCTGGCAAGGTGGTCCTAGGGGTGTGTAAAAACGTGCACAGAGGGATATTCAAAGGAGAAAGAGATTCCTAGAGAGCAAGTTCAGCGTGCGTTCAAATATATGCTGTTCGTGCGACCAACCTGCATGCTCTTGAGGTTGCGAAGAGTGAAATCAACCCGGCGTGCGCTGCGATCGTGTGCAACGTAGTCTTGCGGACTCAGAATGAACAGCACGAGTAACGGCAAGCCCGCTTTCTGTGCATGCTCTGAAGCTAAACTGAGTGCTGTGTTATCGTTGACTACAGGTATCGACGTCAGCAGGAGTTACAACGAGAGTCACGAACACGTACTCCGCATATCTTGCATCCTCATCCAATAAACAACCCCATCTCCTTTGGTAGGATTCTTTACATGGTGTTGTACTTCGTCGAGCAGCTTGAACAAAGGCTGATCATGGTCGACCTTTGCCGCGACTTCCGCAGACGCGATCTTATTCGGCAAGAACTTGGTATCGTTCTTGGTTCGCTTCGTAGGAGAGGGCGGATTCTCGTTCAACTTGGACTTTGATTGGGTAGCATGTGCACGAGCGGGTGACTCGCTGGGAGACCTGAGACGCTTTGGTGACATGAGGGCGGATGCACTGCGAACAGGGATTCGCATGCAGACGGGGAGCGGGAGGGAGAAAGTGAGGGAGACATGGCGAGTTGGCTGTCTTTTGTAGGCTCGACGGCGGGAACAGTGGTCGACGTCGTCATCGTGGTTCTGCAGTCGATCTCCCGCCCTTCTTTGCGCTGTCCATCGGAGGCAGCACGTGATCGCGTATCCGCCCAGAAAGGAAAGAGCGCCGAGCACGTGGCTGCGCGGCAAGTTCGGCGTTCGCCCGCGCAGAGTCTGGACGAGGAGGATCTCAGACTCAGCGACACACATACTCAACGGCCCTCGAGCCGTCCAGGAGCGTGCGGTCAGCCATGGACCTCCCCTCCGCACGAGAGATCGAGCTCGAGACTCTCCTACGCCAGCGCGACGCGCAGATTGCGGACCTCACGGTATGTTTCTCCATCACCCCCTGCTTGCCTGGTGTGGTTGTTCCGAAGGGGAATTTCCGCCTGAACGCGTTGTGATTACAGGATGAAGTCACCCATCTCCGACAACACCTCGCCTCAAACCCTCCCTCTGCTCCTACGGACCCTATCTCCCTTCCACCGGCACTCGTGTCGCTCCTCCTTCCCCACATAAACGAGCATGCGCCAAGCGCCACATCGCCGTCCTCGAGTACCGTTACCGCTGCTCTCACACAGCGAGTCAAGGTCTTGCAGGACGAGAATGATGAACTCTATGAACTCCTTAAGAGTGGGGAAACTGGCAAGTTGAAGGACGACGTGCGAGCATTGCAACGAGTCGTTCAGAAGCTAGAGGGGGCTCTCCGAGGTAAGTAGGCGCCCTGTGTATCTGGTGTATCTGTGTTCATGTCGTGAAATCCACAGAGTCTCATCAAGTTATCACGTCTCTCTCGTGAGTTTACATCAACTCTTACATACGTTCGTATCTCATTGGAATACTAGGGGTGAACTGGAGAAAAGCCAAGCAGCCATTTTGACGAACAACCGACCGAACAACTTCCACAACTCCCATTCGCACAATGCACCCTCCGGACCTCGGTCGCAACAACCTTCTTCCCAACACAACGCTGCGCTCAACGGGAAGAAACCACCTACTGCCCCACGGGCCCACAAGAAGCCCCGTCTCTCCGAGACACAGATGTCCCCAGCGAACCAGACCGCACCCCTACCACAGAAGATGGACCGCTCGCACAGCAGCTCGACTCGTCGGCATGACTCCCGTGAGCGGTCGCCACGTGCGTCGTCTGACCGCAAAGTACCCGTCAAAATGGAGGTGGACGCGGACGAAGAGCGGGGGCGCGCGCGGTCCTCGGAACGCGGTCGTGGGAACGGCAGCGGTGACGCGCAGAAGGAGAGGAGGAGCGGGGGAGGGGGAGGTTCAGAGCGGGGAGACCGAAATCGGGCTCGTGACCGGGACAGAAACCGCGACAGGGATAGAGACCGGGATAGAGCGAATCGCAGGTCTACTGGAGGCGGCGGTGGTGGTGGTGGCGCCAGTGGAGGAAGTACCGGGGGTGGTGGTGGTGGTGGCCGTCGAGGTCAATGGACCAACCAGAGTACCAACGGGACAAACGGTGCTGACGCTTTTACAGGTGGTGATCGGACGTTGGCGGAGCGAATGGGACTCTGAATTATGCCGCACCACACATCCCGTACCGAGCTTGATTATGCCCGTGCTGTCTTGTCGAGTTTTGCGGAAGAGTTAGTTGAGTTTTGAAGAGGAGGAGGTTTTGACGGACAGAAAGAATATAGGATGGACTCTACCCTACACCTATTGGTCTGTCTAGTTTATACGGTGCGGCATTTTCTCCCTTCGTCTTCCAACGCACCCGAGTCTGATTTTCGTCTTGACTTATTCCCTACATGTGTATTTCTACCCCATCGACATCATCTTCACCTGGACACCTACCCGCACGCACATAGTTGTACTCATAGTATCATTCATCTCATCGTTCGTCCACATCCCACACCACATCATGTCCCCTGCGCGTCGTACTGCTCTCCATTTCTTGAATCCTATTGTATCTACCTTACCAGAAAGCGTACCTGATTCATCATCGGGACCCGTTAGGTGATGCGACCTGCTGCGCTGACGTGTGTTTGTTCGCTCATTTCTGGTGCATTCTAGGCCCTCATACGTTGGAATTTCGCGACTACCTGACCGTACCTGTCGCGGAGCATCGATATGCGCTTACAAGGCTCGCCCTCGCCGACCACACCCTCTGCGCTGAGCGAGGGCGCTGGGAAAACGTGCCCAGTCACCTGCGCCTCTGCCGTTTCTGTCGTACTTCCGTCGAGACCCCAGAGCACGCATTGTTGGAATGTTGTGCAAACTCTCACCTGCGTGAGCTTCGCGCGCAGTTTCAGTCTCGAGCGTTCGCAACGTGCCCCTCTCTTCGTGGACACTCTGGTAGCCATGAACACATTTTTCGCATCTTTCTCAATACCCCCCCTGTTCTTAACCTTTTGGCGTGGTTTGCATGTAAAGTTTTGGACGTGTACGAGAGTGTTCCCATGTACCTGCCTCCATATAATGCCTAATTGCCGATCTTTGGTGTACACAATACCTGCTCGCTGTTTCTCGCTGTTGATGCCTGTGTACGAGTAGTAATAGATCTTACTCGCCCTTGACTGGAGTGACCGTTGAATATGTTATTTAACCGGGCGAGTTCGTTCGCAGGTGCTTACTCGTACATGGGCCTCGAGCCTAGCATGTTAGCCTTGGCATGTGCCTC
>RWJN01000074.1:0-96953 GCA_004332605.1 Steccherinum ochraceum
GTCAGCGCTATCGGCGCGCTGACGGTCTTGGTATGAGACTACCTTGTCCCTCGAGTACAGCAAGATGTCGGAACTTCCGTTTTTCAGCGGCAGACATACATTATGTCCGACGAAACAATGTCAACAATGCATGCAATGTATCCGCGGCCCCTGGGACTCATTGGGACCGACTAAATTGATCTCCAGATTTCCAGGGCAAGTGGTTCGCAGACGGTGAGTGCTCGCACTTCAAGATGATACATTGCATCGTATTGCTCGCAGGCCACGACGCGCAGAAAGAGCATAAAAGCAGGCAATTCGACAACTTGTGGTGTTCAGCCAGCTTCAGCAACGCGTCGCTTCAGCAGGACAATAGGACAATAATCACAAGACCAACATGAAGCTCATCAACGCAACGGCTCTTGCTGCCACCGCCGCGGTCATCCAAATTTTTGACTTTCAAGGACAAGTAGTCGATCTGTCCCAGGGTAGGACAGGCGATTTCGTTGCCATTTCAGCCTACGAGGTGTTGAACAACGACAACCAGTTTGTGAGTCGTGGTCTCGTCTTACACTCGCGATGCTCTCTTCTCTTACTCTGGCATTCTGCAGTGGGCCGTGGTTGCGGCAAACAACGGGCTGTTTCAACTTATCAATCCAACCGCGAATTCGATCATGTCGTATGCGAGCGCACCCGTTCTCGGCACGGGTGGTCTCATTTTGCATCAGCAAGTCATGGGGCATTCTGTGAACGACGCAAACACAACTTGGTTCATCAATGCCACTGCAAATGGTAGTGCTATGTGGGTCATGTAACATCCGTCACAGTGGCATGATCTCATTGCGGTCCGGTTCCTCTCTAGGTTCATCGAATCTTCGTCTGGATTGGCTCTGTCTTCGTGGCCATTGAACCCTCAGAACTCTGAAGTTCTTGTTCCGGTACGTGACGTCCTGGTCAGTAACAGATCTCCGCTCATCGGTGCTCGAACTTGCAGCTTACCTTGGAAGAGGCTAACGGGAATCCAACGCAACTTTTCACTATCAAGCCCGCTGCTTGATCTGAACAGTCGAGTTCCCGACACTACGGTTGAGCTGATTGTTATGGTGTTTTAGCTCCCGCCGCAACTTTCATTCGCGGCTTTTCACTCCATTGGATTCAATTCTATCCCTCCGTCTCAATTGTCTGATCGTGGCAGGGGAGTTGGCCTGCACTTCGATAATCATAGCTCTTTCCCTGTTCGTTCGGTGTTCGTAGCTATCATCGCCGGATTCAACTCCAGCTTATGTCAATCCTATGCTTGTCACCTCAATGTCGCGTTGAACACCCCACCCTTCAACGCTTACCAGTATAGTGACCGAAAGACAAGTCATGGGCCAGCTGATCGCAATCCTTTCACTAAGACACCAAGACTCATATTGTACCATAGCCAATTGTGATAGCATCTGCAGCTATACGCAGCCGTACCCAGTCCTAGTACGATGTGCTACTCAATGTGAACTGTTCCCTTCGCGAAGTGTCATCCACCGCTATGTACCTCCTCAGTCACATGTACCATGAC
Source organism: Steccherinum ochraceum (assembly GCA_004332605.1). Lineage (NCBI taxonomy): Eukaryota > Fungi > Basidiomycota > Agaricomycetes > Polyporales > Steccherinaceae > Steccherinum > Steccherinum ochraceum. The sequence goes on from RWJN01000074.1 coordinate 1,538, forward strand.
CCCACTTCGCACTGGGTTCAATTCGAGTTCGGTTCTAGGACCTTCGTCACCTGGACCGAGGAGAGTATCGTCGTCGTCATTGTCGCCCCAGGTGGTGACGCTGGCCCCGAGGTTACCAATCAGACTGTCTCCAAATGTGCGACTGGTCGTCGTTCTTTCAGGTTCAAGTGCCCATGATGAAGTCATCGGTTCAAACCGTGCTTCGTTTCCCCATCCGCCTGCTTGGCTGCTGATCCGGAAATCCAGGATCGGCTTACGCCTCAGGGCCTCCCTCCTCAAGTTGAGCATGAGGCGCGACACCATAAGGGACGTGATACTAGATTGTAAAGCATAAAGGTTCAATCACTGGAACAGACGGCCAGGGTCGGAGATTGATACTTACAGGGTACTGAAACTTGCGTTCACAGCTTTCAGATCAGCCTGAATGCGAACGGAACACTTTGAGTTAGCGAAACAGCGCTCGCTCAGGGCGTTGGATACGGACCGGAGCCGACTGTGGATAGACAGGGTGAGTCCCAGAACGGAGGCCACAAAGGTGAGACGAACATACCACAAACAGCAGTACCGTGACGAGATTTGAAGCAAATATAGCAGCAAAATACATGACTCCTAGATGGTGTAGACCATTCCGGTCAGTGTTGAAGACAATACTCAAACGGCCCATCGTTACGGAACGTACCGTCGCGCATGATAATCCTCAGTAAACCTAAAGCGGCACCGGCTTCGGCAGTGCGGTACAAGAACACGGCGCGATAGAAAGTGGCCAGAAATACCGCGGTGTCTGAACATGCGGACAGTCAGCAGAACGAACACGACGAGTTCTGCGATGGAGTTACCAAATACCAGCTCCGCGACCCACGTGTATACGAAACGATCGCCGCTGAAAAGAAATACGCAATGAGATACGCGAGAATGGAGTCTGGCTGTAACGTACACGCTGCTCTTGCCCACAAGTATACATCCCACGAGCTCTGTTATAACGTCAGGGATAGTAGCCAACGTTACACAATCTAGAGCTAGTTACCCGGTGGCAATGTCAACATCGTTCCATCTGTGAAAGCCCACTGGACCGAATTGTCAAGAATTGAGCATATCTAGGTATGAGGGGATACTCACGATTTTGACACCTAGCTCGACCATCAACAGAGTTGTGAAAAAAAGCAATACGTATGTGTTGCGGGAATAGATAGAATAAAGACGAAGTATAAAGATAACTACAGAGCGACTTTGAGCGTACCGCTTGATGATGAATCTCGAGATGAAACGACTTACCACCGATTACACTAGCTGTGAAAATCTTCAAGATTTCCGGGTATAGGACGTAGTGGCTACAAACATTCTTGGGCCAAGGAGCGTGAAATGCTGAGGAACAGCATCAGTAGTTGAACGGCTCGCACTGTACACAATCAGAGGACCATGTCGAGATACGCACATACAATAATAACGATGTATCCAAGAGGAGAAAGATAGCGATTCTATGAAGAGCAAGGAAGTCCGCGTGAGACGTTTACTAAGCATAGTTTCGCAACACCCACCAAACACCATAGGACAGTCGCTCCTGTGAAACGCTGCTTCCAAATCTTTTCGACTTCGTCTCCAAACGTAAGCACGATGTCGTAGAAGAGCATCACTGAAATTCAGGTCAGTTAGCGCAGTCTGAAGTGACCTGAAGAACATAGAACGGACCACAAGAAGCGAGGGAGAACATCTTGGCGGCCATTCTGACGAAATGAAATGAGAAGTGAGCATAGCAGCAGGCCGCCACAGCGTACAACGTACAAATGCTCAGCAGCCGTTGCGAGATCTTCAGCCATTGCGACCACAATAGCCGGGGACCAGCTTTACTTCGAAAGCGACTCAAGAGAAAGAGAGGGCGGTGAGAGCCTCCGAAGGAACTGTTGGGCTCGTGCGAGGGGGTGCAGAGTAAACCTGGCCTTTAAAACCGAAAGCTCCACAAGGAATCATGCTTGGCTGGTCGTCAATCGGCCCTGTGAACAAGTTTCATGTTCTGAGTACACGATGGGAATCAGCATGAGAGCGGCGTAAGGACCGCGCACCCTGAGCTGTTGGGATTTTGCGCGTGACCTCTGCGAACGTTGAACGGGTACGGCGTGAGAAGCGCTTGCGATGGGGCGATATGTGTGGCTCATGAGAATGCGAGAGCGGAGATGATGACATCTTCTCTTCGGACGAGGCCGCCATTGCGTCCAGGTGGTGTGGACGCCCTTCTTCGAAGCGCAGAAGCTGTGGATTGGCGCGCCAAAATGGCGGTTTTCCATGCTTGGCCTGCGGCGAAAAGAGGTCGGATGAGGGATTCTGCAGGCTGGATAGCACCATTCACCTTCGTGTTCGGGCATTGGACGGACTGAAGAATCAATAAAAGTGTTCTGACTTGAAGAGACCACGCAGCCGCGGATGTGGAGCGTCGAAGAATTAGCAGCTTCAGTGCTTGTCTTGATTCGTTCTTCTCACAATCATAGCGTTTTTACGGGGCACCTATGCTGTCAATAACGCCGCACGTCTGTCAGATAGACTGCAAGGTAGGATGGGGCAGAGGCATATGTCCATAGCAAGCGAGGCATGACGATGTAGATGTCGCCACATTCAGCGGAATCGGGAGAAGAGTCCCGGACACCATCGGTGGCTGAAACTACTTGCCAATAATGACTGAAGAGTATATCCACAGCATAACTAATGATTCACCGGCCGCTGGGACTGAATCGAAATCAGAATATTACGCTCAGAAGATCAGTTCGGTACTTACGCGGAACAAGCACATGGGTGAGGTTGCGAGTTGCTGTGATGATGTACATCGTGAACATTCTATAGCAGTAATGTTGATATAAGTATATGCGTGACTATACTAATTGCTTCAGCTCACCTGATATCAATCTTACGCACACGTATGCGGCTACTTGGTGTTAGTATATCAGTGCTAACGCTGAATGGCTACACTATTCGTTGGCACGAACGACGGGGCCGCAATGATGAACCTCGCCGAACTGCATCGGGTGGCGTTCTCTCCATGTTCTCTCCAACGCAGCAACGCTGAAGCCGGTCAACTCATATTCCATTGATACAACAATCTGCATGTATGTCTTCGCCCGCAGAGGTAGACCTCGAGAACGCGGAGAAGATCAGCCCACAAATGAGCTGATGCTATCCTGCAATCTGGGTGTTAGGTGGATGTGGCAGACAAATAGACAGTATGAACTCTACATACCGTACATCCTGTGCAGAAAATTCGGCTCGCAAGATAGCAGAATGTCGAAGCAATTTGAGCGATGACTCGGGAAACAGAGGTCAGTATCAATGTTTTCTGCATGAGCAGAGCATTGTGGACATACTATGGCCATCATCGACCCCGGGCCATGACAACTACGCGGCGAGAGAAAGTAGTTATCTCACAGTTCAGATCATTGTAGCGAGAATAACATTGCCTTACCTCAAGCTAACTGCTGTATAAGTACGCTCTCTGGAAGCCGACCACCGCATCGACTATGCATCCTTCTAGCTCAATTGACCGACTTCATTGAGCGCACCGAGGAGGAACAGGAGACTGCATCACGATAACATAAGTTAACATAAACATGAGATATCGCGCGCTGAAACGTACTTTTCCTATGTACGATTTGAGTATCTTCGCTCACTGGTCGACTGCCTCGATTCTATCGCAGCCACCTAGCACCGCGAAAGAGACGGTGAATATCATATCAGCCGCCTCAAATTAACCAGCAGGTAGTGTCAGGTAAAGACATAGGCGCAAAGCATGGAGCGAATTCGTTTGAGCAGAATCGCGACGGAGTCGTTGAACTCGTTGGCTATGATGATGCATGACGGAAGAACCGCGACGCGCATCGGGCTTCGGGCATCGGCCGGCTATCGGCCGTGGGCCTTACTAGGTCCGGCTAGGTCCGGCTATCGAAATTCGGGACGCTGCCATTTCTCCACGACTTCGCGAAGTCCTCTCATCTGATTCCAAGCTGGGACACACCTCTACTGTACTTCTCTCGAGATAAAAGTACTGTGTGCTAGAGCACTACGCTCAATACACAACAAGAAGCAGACGAACTTGAATGAACAACAGATTGTAAGCCAACTCATGTTACAATCTGGTCCCAGTACTTTTTGACTTCAGAACAGGCTCTCTGCATAGCGTTCAATCTGGTCCTTGCGTTATTTTACAGTGTTATTGAGAAGACGCAAGCAGGGTTGAGATGCATTTGAATTGGGACATTCTGGTGGCCGTACTGCCATTTATGCTGGTCACTCGACACACTCGCGGCTCACATCCATCCAGTGTCACGGTCTATCGAAAGGACCTCTTACACCTTATGAGCACATGCCGCACTCTGTACCAGGCAGGATTGCCTTACCTCCTGCGAGGCCAAATATCTCTTCGTCGAGACCGCCGCACCATAGTTTCCTTCTGCAACATGGTTCTGCGCGATCCACGTCTAGGGGTCTTCGTCGAATGGCTATCTCTACCTTCCATCCTGCTGTCGGATCTCTCCACGCGTCTCTTTATCACCGAGAAACTCATAGCACTATTCACTCACCTGCGCACCCTCCACCGTCTCGACATCCTGTCTCTAGAATCCCTTCTCGACGCCTCTCCACACCTCCAAGACCGGATCCTTTCTCTCACGGTTCTGACATACATCTCCTTCGAGGGCATGAGCGACAAATCAATCGCTCTCGTCTCCTCTCTCACAGCACCAATCACTACAGCCTACTTGCGTTTCGTACCCTTCTCTGCCTCCAACATCCTCATGACGCTTCCCGACATCTCTACTCGCGCCACTCGCCGTCCCATGCAACATATCACCACCTTAACACTATCATATCCGCCTATGCTCGTCCGTCACCAGGATGTCTATTTCCCACATCTACATATCCTCAGGTTGGAGCGGTACGACGGGCTGTTAAGCTTGGACGTCCTGACGTATATGTTTCCGAACCTGAAGCGGTTCGCATGGGTACACCAGGATGAGCCACTCGAATGGAACCCGGTGGAGGACGACGAGCTGCGCGCGTCGAACGCGACCGTACTTCACGGTGTAAGCGATACCGAGACGCCTACATGGGAGCAACTAGAAGAGCTTGAATGTAGGGTTCGATTCGTCTATACCCTTGCGCTCTCATGCAGGACTACGTTTTGGCGGGCAATGTCGCTATACGCGCACAGAGTCCCCCAGTTCCGCGAAGTCATGCGTTGTATACGTCCTACTTATCTACAGGTCAGATTTGAGGTGGACAGTTTCGCCGACCTGTACGAGATGGCGAACGCGTTCTGGGTCCCTTGGCCCGCGGCATACGACGTCACATGTTTGGAGATAACCTTTGCGTGGGCAGTGCCAGGGGAAGAAATCGCTGCATCGCAGCTGATTGTACGTCTTTTCCTCTTGTTCGCGCAGTCTTTCAAGTTGCAGACGCTGACAACACGTTCTGCGCTATCCTAGAATGCAGTGGGATCTTGCCTAAGACCACTCGAGTCGCTGACTACTGTGTCGATACTGTTCGCACATCCTAACAGGGATCTAATGCAAATGACCATCCCACTGAACGGGCTAGGTAAGCGGGTTACCTGATAAATTTCGCGTCGTCTGATTCACGCTTTACAAACAGGCTTAGAATACCAAACCAATGAGACGACTCAGGCAAGATATTTCAGCAACAATCAAATCTTGGAAACATGCGACACCGGAGTGATAGCGTCCCAGCAAACATACAACCTACCGAACATTTCATTCGTGTCAATAGGATTCCAGCATGGTCAACAGCCACGCTCGTATTGGAGAGCAAACAAAACTGCCTTCCTAGGCGTGGAGCGCATCGAAGAGAGTGTCGGTCGGGAGATGCTGAGAACCCAAACACCGTTCACTTTCGACAACTGAACGGACGGTCGGGCTTTTCGTTCCCCTATCCCTGCAGACCGCCGAGGCGTCACTGTGATGATGTGCCATAAATAAGATTGTGTAACACCAACTCGCATATCTACAAAGCCACCGAAAAATCAATAGCCAGCTGGTCGCTGATACTAGTTCCGAAGGAGTCAAACGCTGAGAGGATGTCACGCAGACAATGGAGAATGTGCTTACGCGGAGCAGTGGCTTGACCGGCGTGTCTGCAAGCTGCAGCGTAGTCTTTAAGCACTGAGAATAAACTGTTCGATGGTGTCAGTCAATACCTTGAACTTCACAGTGTTTCAGCATCAAATACAACTCACAATCGGTCGAGTACACACACGTGCATCCGCCTGCAGCGAGTCAGCACCGAAGAAGAGAACAGCAAGATTGCATGTCTACTCACTGACGCATAGAGTGGACCCTGTGTATCCTATACCTCCGCACTAAAAGGTGAATTGTCAATAAACTGCCGAACTAAGATGAAAGCGTCGCACCTGTCCCCACTGCATTGCGGGAATGCGAATCAGCAAGTTATCGAGACTGAAAGAAAATTGCGGCTCACTTCAGGTACCGGGTCAGTGGGAGTGGGGCTGGGCGGCGAATCGGTGGTGGTGCTGGTGGTGCTGGTCGAAGTAGTAGTAGTGGTTGTTGAGGTGGAAGAAGAGGTGACGGGAGGCTTAGTGGGCGGAGAAGTGACGGGGGGTTTCACAGGAACGGAAATAGTCACTGTTTGAGTGACGGTCGCTGTAGTTGTTGTTGGGCAAGGTGCAGTCTTGATTGTGGTGACCGTTGTCGTAACGGACATAGTCACTGTCCCCGTAGTCGTAGCTGTGGCTGTCACGGTCGTGGTGATAGGACTCGAAATTGTGATCGAAGTTGTGGCCGTCGTAGTCGCGGTTGTGGTGGCGGTGGTTGTGGTCGTAGTCGGGACCGGTGTCGGGCTCGTTGTAGTGGTAGTCGTGGTGAACGTGGCTGTAGTCGTGGTCAAGCTAGTCAGCGTGGACGTATCCGTCTCTGTCGTCGTCGCCGTGAATGCTGTCGTCGTGGTTACCGTACTGATTGCAGTGTCGCTACTAGTGGTGGGTATCTGGGAAGTCGCAGGCCCGCCAGGAGGTGGATCTAGGTACGAATAGTATTTGGCGTCGTGCGTCGTGCTCAGGCTCAGCGCGAAGAAGCCGGTGAAATCATGTTTGGAGAAGTCAGACGCAGGCGAACTAGGCTGCGTTGGTTGCCCGCTTTTTGCCAGCGCATACGCGAGGTACTGGAACCCGTTGAGATTACCGGCACCGAGGGAGCCTCCTGTCCACACAGTGCAGCCCTATCGAACGTCAACATCTGAGGGCTGTCTTCTCTCGTATGCATCATCCAACACACCTGGCATCTGAAAGTTGCCTTCACATGGGTAGCATTCACAGTAGAGTCGGGCAGGAGCGTAAGGACCGGTCCGGCGTAAGGTGTCGGGAGCGTGTACGAGCTACGAATACAGGCACCGGTCAGCGAAACGCCAACGCTGCCGAGAAGAAAGACTCACGATGACCATCTAGTGCCCACCACAACCTGCTGCCCTGAGTGCCATAATGTGAACAACAGGCTGTTTGCCATAGTGCCTCCGACGCTGAAGCCAGTCCATCCATACCCAATCGGTGCGACCATCTGCACGATGTATTCATCCGATGGAGGGCTTGTGAGTGTAGGTAGAACAAGTCCGAACGTCACACCGTTCGTTTTATCCTTAGGCAAACAATGCGTCAGGCTGGTTCTTGTCAAGAGAATAAGCGTTGTCATACCGTATACCCTTGAAAGCATATGCCGCTCGTGGAGTCGCAGTAAGAAGAGGCGAGTTGAGAGGTAGCTGGGTGTCGTAAATACTATCAGCGTCATAACACGCAGAGAAGTCATACCAGTTGAACGTACCACCAGTGACCAACGCAGTCAAAACGAGGGCAAGGATGAGGACCATGATGACGAAGTAGCGACGTGCTGAAGTTGTCTAAGCCAACTGGATACAATTTAAACCTGCGCCATCCGCCAGCACAGCGACCTCTCCATGTTCAAGAATGGATACATGACACGCCTAGGAACTGGAATTTGGAGAGCTGGGTGTTGTACCTTGAAATGTCCGGAGAGCCGAGAAAACCATCAGCATTGAAATATGTGCGTGGGCGCCGTCTCGGCGAGCATCTGATACCGAGCTTGAAAAAAGACATACCTCCTCGTACCTCCTAGTCTACTGACTGAGCCTGAAGATGACATCGGCGTTGTGGACACTGAACCAATTCTGCCATATCACCGGTTTTGCAAGTGTTCGTGATGCGAATCTAAGGGGTATTAGTCAAGTTGCGACGCTGAGGGAGTGCCGTGAGGCAGATGCAAGGAACTCGACATAGGTATATGTGGAAGACGGAGCTGGGAGCATCCGAGCACTGGATGAAAAGACACTGTGCATGATGAAGTACGATGGCAAAACGCGACGCGCTCTACCGTCTACGCCAGGCGTCCTATGAGAGCGGACCGAAAGAGCCGGTGGCCAGAGACGCCACGTGGGGTGTGTTCATTTATGGGCGCGTGTCTGGGGCGTGTCGTCCACGCGCGACTGGCGACTCTGGCCAGGGCTCTCTCTGTCTGCTCCTGCTCCTCCCTTGCTCTCGTCCTGCGAGTGCCCTTCTACACGAGGCCGTCATCTATCCGCCAAATGTCCTCTTGAATCATCTCTCTTCATCCAACATCTACGCTCCCCTCATCTTGATTATCACGCGGACCCCATGCGTCCTCTGTCTGCCGACCATAACAATACAATCCCTCCCATGTCTCGATCACCCAAGAAACCCCATTCTCCTACAAAGCCCTCCAGAGCCACATCCTCCCTTCCCTCTTCCTCCGGACTCTTGACACCCCCTCACTCCCAGACGGGGCAGGTTCCTCCTCAGACGGCCATGCTCATGAGCCCACCACCAGAGGAAACGCTTAGGGTGTGTCCTTCCAGCCCCCGCTGCCAAATTTCGTTCTCATATAATTTCATTCAATCACAGACTCCTCGCAAGGTCTCGTCGTCTAACGCTGCTGTGTCGGAGCCGGGTGTAGCATTCAGAGTGGGGTTCACTGGTCGGGTCATCTCCAATACTCTCTCGGGGAAGCGCAAACGCGGTGGGCCATCGAACGCTTCCTCAACTTCGTCAATCGCTGAGGAAGTCGCGATGGATGACAACCAAGCTGGCCCTTCGTCCAGACCTACCGTCGACGCGACTCCCAATCCCAAACCCCGCAAGCAAACCAAGCGCAATGTTTCGTTCGCCCCATCGTCACCCTCGCGAGAGACCTCTCCTCAACCACCAACGCCTACTAAATCTTCACGTACTCACCTCTCACCTACGAAGAAGGCTCTCCTTCTTTCACCGCATGCTCAGAATCCTCGTGCGGACTATATTCCTCCCTCTCTTTCGCAGACTCGTGAAAATACCTCTACTCGTCGAAGGTCGACCACCCCGATCCCTCCATATGAGCCTCCTTCCGAGCGATTCACTCCTCCACGTGAAATCATTTGCTCCCCGACTTCGGTTGTCCATACCCCCAAAGGCCACAAGCGAAAGGCCCCAGCAAAGAGTACCGGAAAGGCAAAGAAGTTGGTCTTGCAGATCAAGAAGGAGTTCCCCGACGACATCGATCTGAGCGCACCCATCCCTCCTCCGTCCCCGACCGATGACCCTCTGCTCCTCCGTGGCCCTCCTTGGTCCCGCAAGCGCAATCGCAGAGCATCGTCTCATCCGCTGCAAGCACCTGTCTTCTCCCGTGACACACCTCCCATGGCTTCTACCTCTCCTATTCGCGCACCTGACATGGACAGGACGCGTCTTTTGGATCTCAACATGGACTCTGTGATGGATCTGACAGGTGACGATACGGTCCAGGAAGCACCAGCATTTGATTTCTCTGCTGGAGACGACGGAGGGGATGACTGGAGCGACGACGAGCAGCCCGCTGAGCAAGCATTCGATCAGGCTGGAGAGTTCACTGGCAAGTTCAAAGAGGTACCTGTGCCTACGAAGCAAGACCCGCCGAGTAGCGTTACGAGGGCGCGAGCGGAAGCATGGGGTCGCCCTATCAGCCCATTCCCCCGCGCTGTATCGTTGGAAGCCGTCCCAGAATCCCCCATCGTTGACACACACGATGCTCAGGAACATGGTCTCTCGCCTGTCGTCGCGCGCCGTTCTCAGTCCCCTTCACACCCAATAGCTGGTCCAAGCAACGCTAACGACCTGTTCTCCCCTCCTCGCCGCCCACTTCGCTCGCCCATCCCGGAGTCGCGTCCTGCTCTCAGACTTTCACCTCAACCAGAACCAGAGCGCGCCGAGTCCCCTCTACCACCATCAGACGAAGAGCCGTCTTCCCCAGACGAACCGCACAGGCCACAAGGTCCCTTCGACTTCGGCGTCATTGACGATTCACGACTTTTGGACGATGACGATGACGACGATATGTACGAAGACCAGGTGGTGCCGATTCATGATACGTCGGTGGATAGTATCGTTTTGGACGATGTCGCACCTCCTGTCATGCACGATGAGGATCAACTTCCCGCACCTACGCTTGGGGAGGATGGTGGATCGGCGGACGTATCCACCGCCATGATAGAGGAACTCGAGGACACCTACCTGACGTTCCCTACGAGCCCACCCATCGCAAGAAGACGCTCGCTTTCGCCTTCGTCACCTCCCAGTGGACCCGAGGCCTCTGAGCCTGTTCTACCCGAGCCTCCGGCACCTGCGGAATTCATTGAACCAGAGGTGCCAATGGAAGAACAGTCATTTGTGGCTGAGAAACCATCTGCGGCCGAAGAGTCATTTGTTGACGAATCATCGGCGGTTGAAGATGAAGCTGACTCTGGAAGTTATCGGTCGCCTCAGATGCTTGCAGGAGGGGACTTCAGTGACGACGAAGAGGAAGATGAGGTCTCTGTCGTGCGCGAACTCTCCCAGCCACCCGACTTTGACGATGAAGACGTCTCTGCTCAACCCGTCACGGATTCCTTTGCTCGCTTCTCCTTGTTCGGCAGTCCCAATCCCTTCGACCTCAACGCCCAAGCACGTCTTGACGCTATCGCTCAACACTCTCCTGTTCCTCGGCCGCGAGGATCGCTGGTGGCAGAGCGCTCGAGGATCTACGAGCAATCGCCCCTTGGCTCTGCTGTTCCGGAGTATGTTGTCGTTGAGGAAGAGGACGATGACTTGGAGGATTTGGACGAGAGGGTCATCAAGATCACTAGCGAGGATCCTCGTGCGGCCGCTCGGGCAGCTGCCATTCTGCGACTGGTATGTTCGTTCGCTACATCTGAACGCGACTGTAGATTCACTCTTCCTTCCTCTTTAGCACAAGTATGACTGTCTTGAGCAGCCATCTCCCAGGTCTCGTCGCCCTTCCACAGGATTAGACTCCGTCCTCCGCAAAGCTCGACGTCGTTCTACGCTCGAAGGTGGTATCACCAAGTCTTCTTCGACCTTCAAGAGACGACAGACTCTCGGCGGCATGGTCGGAGACAAAGTGTTCATCCCTGGGAGTCCTGCGATGACCTTACCGCAGCTTCTCCACGAGGCAGAGCAGTCTTTGCACATCGACGATAGATCGACTTCTGGTTCTCCGTTCAGATCTGTCTCGCCGTCGTCTTACAAGACTCCTGCTCGTGCACCTTCTCTCTATCAGAGCGTCCTGCGCTCGACTGTCTCCTTCCCGACGTCTTCGACACCTGCTGTCGGTCCTAGAATATGGTGTAAGGATGATTGGAAGAAGTTGGATTCGTGCTACACGGATGAGCGATTGGCGGTGGCTGAAGCGTCTGGTATGGTTGCGGGGGAAATGGCTTCAGCGGATGAGGTTGATCCGGAGGCGGTTGTGGACAGGTTCATTGAGTTGCTTGGTGGCGAGGGTGCCGTGGCGGCGTTAGGACCAACATGGACTCGGTAAGTTTGCCGTTGTCTTTGCTGCACGCATATATCTGACGTGTCATTGCAGAGATGACTTACTCAAACGTGCTCGGGCTCTTCAGCGGAAGCAACGTTCTGGACATGTCGCCCCTCCTACCCCCAGTCGCTCTGGATCGGTGCTTTCTACCGATACCGCATCCACGTCAGCGCCCTACCAGAGATTCATGTCCTCCGTGTCTCCGGAACCCTCATCGCATTCCTCCGACGCGACGGCGACAGAGCAGCCTTTCCCGGAGACGCCGTTGTCGCACAACGTGAAGTACGCAGAGCTCATGGAAGAAGCCCTCTCGATCACGGAGACACCGCACTCCGGCCCTATCTCTTCGTACACCTCTGCCACTGAAAGTCGACGCAATGCCGCACCCCGTCCTAGCTCGATCGCAACCCGAGTCAAGGGCTTCCTGTTCTCGTATCTACCCTACATGAAGTCTACTCCTGCGCCTCCCAAGAGTTCATCTTTGCAAGCAGGCTTACCCATTCCTCCTGCGGATCTCTTCCTCCGTCCTCGCCCACCCATCACGACTCCCGCTCCCAAGCCTGCACCTAAACCCGCCCATCCCAAGGAACTCGTCCAGCTCCAACCAGCGCCCGCACCTGAGAAGCCGTCCATGATTCCACGTCCGACTGAGAAAAATCCACGGCGACTTGTGGACCTCAACCACGTCTCTCCTCCACCGGAGAACAGGAGCATGCGGTCTTCGCTGTCCTCACGCAGAGGCAGCAACGCTAGCGTCAAGGACCTAGCTAAGCTGTTCGAAACGCTCGAACAGGAGACGGATCGTGTACCCTCGGAAGTGAACAAGCAGAAGAGCATCCAGGATTGGAGCGTCGGCGCTGCTTCGTCTGCGAGAGGTCTCAAATCAACGCAGAAATCGGTCTGGCGACCATGATGATTGAGGATGTCTTTGCTACATTTGCGTCCTTTTACTTACGCCCCCTTTACGACTGTCTGATTCACGATATGCTCCTACATATGTCCCATGGAATATGATTATTAGCCGGTAATACATCTTTGCACATACAATCTTTATCCTCTCTTTTTGCTTTCCTCATTCTGACTGTTGCTGTGGCCCCTTTCTTTCATCGTCGCTCTCATCTCATCCATGATCTGGTATCACATGTTTCACTCATTGCACAGAATCTACATTGTTTATGTTTCTCTTGATAATACAAAGCCTCTTTGAAAGGAACCACGCGAATCGAAAGACTGAAGCAAAGTGACGAAATATTCAAAGGAGTGAGTGTCATTACGATTTCTGGGCCGCAACCATGCCTTTGTACAGTCCGTGTTGTTCTCCCAGCGCGTACGTGAACGTCATGCGTTCCAATATTGAAGGACCGTCTTCTGGATCTAGTTCAAGCTGAAGCGGATTATGAGAGATGTAACTGGCAAGTATCGTCGTACAACGCACAAGGGATATGATGTCGTCCAGCAAATGTGCTTGTCCCACCGTGCTGCCCATCGAACCAACATAATTGACATGAACAATGTGGACGTGGAAGTGATCTACGTTCAAACCTTCCTCAGTCGAGTGTCGTCTGTCATTCCAATAAGCGAACGCACAATACGACGGTTGATAGTGAATGTAGCATCTTAGAGATCCGTCTCGCAGTCCCCATTTCTCTGCGACGATCCTGGTGGCCTCGCTGCGAATACTTTTGAGCATACTTAGATGTCGTTTGCGCAGATCTCGAAGACTCTTGATCTCCTTGGTCAGGACAATGGCGACAAGATAGAGCGATCCGAGAGTCGTCAGATCCCATTTCATGTCTGGAAGAATGACAAAACCCTGGTCTGGATCTGGATTTCGGAATAGTACCTTGTCCGCTTCGGATTTGCCGGACAGGATGTCATACACCCTGTAGATTTGGACATCCAGCGGGAGTCCGTGCAGTGACGAGGATGAAGTATTTACCATTGTATTCTCGAAGTCGGAAATGCGGAGATGTAGGGCTTCACGATGCGTTCGTAGAGTTCAGGTGTCTCTTGTACCATTCGAAGTTCTTGCTTCGAATACTAATTATAGAATGAGATCTTCCCTGCGCACATGGGTGTATGCAACGCAAAAGGCGTCCACCTTGCGTATATGGACCTCTGTGGCGGGATGTATGATGTTTATCTTGACATCGGGCCTATCAGGATCGGGTTTGAGCCATCCTGAACCCCAGCTATACTGGAGGAAACTTCGTCAGACCGCGGGTTGACGGACGTCTCATTGCGACCTACAATGTCAGTGTGCTCCGTGGCATTGAATTTACTGAGACTAGACGCGGGGTCCTCTGCGATGGCAGATGGCAGGGGTAGTTTTTCTATACGCAAGATCGCAGTGCGTGCGCCATGACCCTCGTCAGTGTGCTGCGCGAGCGCGCCGAGGACGGTAATGCTATGCGTGGCGGGATCTACGGACAAGTTAGTATAGTCAATCTGCGATTCAGATCTATTCAAGTACCGTCATTCAAGATTCGCTCGAATTGAAATGTCTGCAGGAGCTCGAGATCCATCATGAGCTGAGCGACTTGCTAGATTGGTGACGCGATCGGGAAGAGGATGGTGGGTGTGGGCGCCTGGACGACGCGTCGTTGCGAGACACGTGCGCCGGCCCACTTTCCATCACTTCTTCTTGGAGTTCTTCTGCTCATGCGCTCACTCAGACACCTGCGAGAAACCCTCACTTCGCGTCCATGTGCCTCCGCATAAATCGTACTTATTCGACTTCGAGAAGCATGCCACGGGTCTCGTGAACGACGAACCTGCCAGTGCTAATGCCAGCCGCCGAGATTGGTCTGCCGCTCACAGTCCATCATCACTCGAAGAAGACTATATAATCAAGGGTAAGACTTACCTTGAGACTGCTGCTCTGAAGACTTCTTCCCTCTGATACCCTCACTTACCAGGTGTAACCACACCATGCTGTCCTGTGCATTCGCCGGACTGGCGATTGTCTCCCTTCTTCTGCAGACTTCGCATGCCGCTGTACTACGTGAGTTCAACAGTCCATCCGTCTGTCGCTTCGGAACTCAAGTTGCATACAGAGGCGCGACTTTCTCAGTCTCTGAACCCATACCCCAACAAGCCGCGCGTCACGTTTGCTGCTGACGGGACGTTCAAGATTACCGTATTCTCGGACTTGCACTATGGCGAGAACGCATGGGACGTGTGGGGCCCTCAGCAGGATGTCAACAGTACTGCGCTTATGAACAAGGTCCTTCCCGATGAGAAGCCTGATTATGTGTACGTTCATGATTATTGCAGAGGCATTTTGTTCACGTTTGATCCTATAGCGTCCTGAATGGAGACCTAATCACTGGCGAAAGTGCGTATGTTCATTTCCTATGCCGGTTTATGTTCTCAGCAGTGTGATCTACAGACGGCTTCAAAGAGAACGCGACTGTCTATATTGATCAAATCGTCGGCCCTTTGAACAAGCTCAAGATCCCGTTCTCGTCTACACATGGAGTGCGTATGCATACTCGCGAATCACCATGCATTCTCAATCCTCATCATGCCACCAGAACCACGACAATCAAGCTAACATCTCGCACATCGAGGAGATTATTCGCGAACAACACGATGCACCGTTATCGTATACAAGAACTGCCCCTCCAGGTATCGGTGGTCCCAGCGGACCGGGCACATACTGGGTTCCAGTGAGGGTTTACTCGTTCGATTTCGGCGTCGCATGCTCAAGCAAAAATTCATTCAGGTTTACGCAAACAAGAAGGGTCCGTGTCCATCCTTGCTTGGCGTTTTCAATGCTCGACTGACTCTCATCCTGTCGTTAGCTTCGAAGCCGTCGCTCATCCTTTGGTTCTTCGACTCACAAGGTACACATGATCGTGCTGGTTTGCTGTCATACTATTGACGTCTTCTGCTGCAAGGCGGATTCTCCGAGGGCGCAAACGAGCCTCTTCCTGATTGGGTCGATGACACCGTTGCGGGTTGGATCGAGGAGCAAACTGCGATGATGGATGCCGCCTGGGGTCCCGCTGCTCAAAATAGGGGTGCCCTCGTCTTCGTTCACATTCCTCCGTGAGAACCACTGTTTTACCGCTCCAAGTACTACGTCTCATCATTCGATAGACACGCCATTCAACAAGTACAAACCACCTTAGACAACACCACAAATCCCGGTTTGAACGGTCAGCGTGGATGTCACTCTCGGAATGACTTGAGCTCACGCAAGTCATCATTATAGATGACTTCCTCGGGGAAGGATCGACTCAGGCAACCTCAGATCCGGCAAACAACGGAAAGGATCAGGTGTTCTGGGATGCCTTGAATACCCATGTCAAAAATATCCATGCTGTCATTTCTGGTCACGGTGTGTTTGCTTTTTATCCTGCAGCTTGGAGCTCATTTTGATACTCTTTGAGATCATGGCAATGAATGGTGTGCAAGAGAACCTACCAAGAATGTCATCTTCTGCTTTGACAAGCATTCTGGGTAAGTTTTTCACCACATCCATGACTGAGGGTACTCATTACCTTTTCTGCTCAGCTATGGAGGCTACAGCAGTGCTACCTGGGGTCATGGTGTGAGGAATGTTGTCTTTCAGTCTACCAAGCCTCAAGACAGTATACAGACCTGGATCAGGCTAGAGGAGGGGGAAACTAGGGCAAGGGTGACTCTTGATAAGAACTATCAGTGAGGGTAAAGTAGGGTGTAATCTATAGCTACAACTGTTTTGATCAAAGATGAATTTTTTGAAGTACCACACCCTCAGCCTGCATTTTCAATGTGCTATACTAGCTGCTGTGCTGCTGTTTCAACCGTCCTATCTTCCATTTGCCCAAGAAAAAAATCTGTCTACATCTTAAGAGGCCCTAAAAATGGGTCTTCATCCTTTTCAGCAGGCTTCTTTGGCCTCTTTAAAGATACAATGGGGAGGGTCATAAACTTTCTTGGGCCTCTTTCTCTCCTTTGCACCAGCTGTGAAGCTTGAGAAGATGAAACTCCTTCAGGATTTCCAGCCCTGGCCTTCATCCTTGAAATAGTTGAAGAGCCAGTGCTGCTTCTTGGTGTATGGCTAGAAGATGAGGCAGCTTCATAGAACTGATCAGGTGCGCTTTCCAGAATAAACTCAGGCTGATGGTCATTGCCGTGAGGTATATGGAAATTTGAGTCCAGATGAGAAGATATTGATGGTGTTGATGCTGCATGACAATATAAATCAGCCTGTGAGAGTGTAGAATGTGCAAAATATAATACCAGAAGCCTTGTGACCAGATGCTTTTTTGTTCTTCAATCTCCTTGGAGGACCAGTCTTGGTCTCTAACAGAAAGTGAAGTCTGAATATAAAGAAGATTCAAAGAAGTATGTGCATGATAATTACCTGGAACAGCCAATGCACTTAGGCTTAGTGTCCCAACTTCACCAAGCTCTGGACTCAGTTCCCTCTCCAGAACCCTCTGACTGGCCTCCCATGCTTCAACAAGGTCAGGTGCAGCAACATTACGTTCAGGCTCCCAGGAATTGTCCCAAGGCCTTCCAGTTTTAGTGTCAATGCCTTTCCATTGGACTAAATATTCCACCTTCTTGCCCCTAATCCTTCTGTCTAAGATTTTGGAGACCTCCCAAAACTTCGGCATCTGATGCAGATGCCAGCTGCACCGAAGCAGCAGCTAAACGCGAGTGACTGATGATGGGAGCGGAAGAACGATGTATAGTTGATGAGGTGGCTGTGACGCGTACAGGGAGGTGCTTGTGGTCGGCTGTTTGAGATGGTTTGCCAAATATTCCCACGAATGACATCGCGTTGAGACAAGCTATAGCATTTTGTACGTTACGATGAATGTAGTCTACTGTTATTTCTAATCCTGGAGGTTAAACATGCCCGTCTCAAAAGCATCTACAGGCTAGGGTACCTCTCAACGATCGAAGAAATCTCCTTGACGATGTTCCGCGCGTGGTCTCGTTCGGTGACAGCGAGTTGCAACTGCTGTCGCAAATCCGAGGGCTCTTTCGCAGATACGTCTACGTCGCAAGTCGAGTCAATTCAGTGCTCCAGCAAGTTAGAGAAGTCTCACTCACTATTGGCGTGGCTATCTTCGTCTTCGGTGGGCGGATCCGAGAAGGACACCCGCCTTGTGCCAGAAGCATTGTTGCGATCGGACACCGCACGTCTGACGCGAGACTGCCCGTTACGAAGGATGGACGGCCTGCGACCACTTGGGAGGCTCGGTGGAGGGCTCGCATCAGACTCGTCGCTCTCCGTCTCCGACGCGAAGAGGCTCTGGCGTCGGCCGCTGTTGTCGCTGCCGGACAGGGCCTCGGGTTCTCTGTCAAAGCCCGCGTCTTCGAAAGACTCCAAGAGCACAGTCCAGTGACTGAGAAGCCAGATCATCGCAATTCTGGCAGCCCCAATGTTCACGTCACCGTCCCCGTCGGTCCGCTGTTGCGACAAGAGGCTTGGTCCGCCTAGCAGCGGAGTAGCGCATCGGCGAGCGATATCGTCGTATGTCATTCCATTCGCAGAAGACAGAGGAACTTGCGAAAAGAAGGAAAGCAGGTAGCTTAACATCGCGAAGCAGCGAGGGGGGAGCAACAAGAGGAGGTGGCGGGCGACCGCCAGCTGAGTTGTCTCGTCCCGAGATGGTTGGCTTGGTGCAAGGGGATGACGCGCGGGAAGTGACACGCGTCTAGAGCTTCCTGAGCCAGAGCGTCGAGACTGAGGATCTGTGAAGTCAAGCTGACAGCTCGCTGTTCGGGGACGAGCACCTCCACGGGAAGAGTCCTGAGCTAAGTCCGGTCCTCGCTGAGTCCTAGAGGTGTGCCTTGGGGGCGTATATGACGGACTGCGGATACCATCCTCATCATGGCAGGTAGGCATAACGCACCAAACCCAGAGTGCGTCGAAGAGGTTCCGTGGCATGAGAGGTCTTGGGAGCGCGTTGACATAGCTGACGAGTAGGGCGCAGAGGTTCGGCATCGTCTCTTGAGTAAAGCTCGAGGTGCAAGAGGGCTGGGATCCAAGCAGTCGAGAAGGCTGATCAAACTTAGCCACCAGTGACTGCAGCTTCTCTCGATCCGGCAGAGCTCGGAACAAGTCATGCTGGTATATGCCTGAGCTGGAACTTAGTAAACGACACATATGTAGAAATAACGCTATGCTTACCTGTCCGGTAGAGCTGCTCGACGCAGCCGGCAACGACCGCCGGCACTTCGTACTGGTAGCTTCCATTCGTAGCCATACACATGGCCAAGTCGCTGAGCTCCGTAAGAGGTACGCCGAAAACACCTACGTCGATGCAATCAGAAGAAAAGACACTGAGACGGAGATAGAATGACTTACGAGGATCCTCACTCATTTGTCTTCCTGTCTTATCGCGTTCCTTATCACGAACTTCTTCAAAAAGAGCATCCGGGTCCACCATGGTAGTCAACTCGGTCTTTGACTTTCGTAACTCGCCCTTCAGTGACCTGAGAACTGTCACGATGTCGGGATGTGGAAACTGTGGCGGCGGCAACGGCGGGGGAGATCCTCGGCTGCCTCGGCGTGGAGAGCTCGCACAGCCAACGCTATCAACAGAACGAACATCTGTCGAAGGATCGCAACGAGATGATGGACTAGAGTCTCCAGAACCCGAAAATGCCCATCCAGCGGGGGAAGAGGCCGAGGCTGACAGAGCGTCTTGTCCACAAGCCTTGGCGAGCCTATAGGACTCGGTGTCCATATCACGGGGATGGGGTATAGGGACAGTCACTTGGGACAGCGGAGACGGTGTGTACGCGCCGTCTTTGAAGGCTGACCGAAGAGTAGGCATAGATGCATATCGAGCGCGACCGGTAGAAGAGTGGGTAGATGGATGGCGTGGAGAGTTTGCGCTGTATCTTGCTCGATGGACACCCTTCCTCTCGGATAGGACGGTTGGATGAAGCGCAGGGTACGGTGGAGGGTGCTGCGCGGGCCTGTGGGTTGCCGACGCACCATCAACCCCTGCGGTCACCGTACTAGACCGTGTTCTACTCCTCGAGGGACGCTCGCTCAATCCCATCCCACCGTCCCGCGGTCCGCTCAAAGAGTTTCGCCTGCGATGCATGATGTTGAAAGATGTCGAGTTTTCAGTTCCTGTGCCAGCAGCAGGACTGTGAAGACATGTCAGCGTTGCAACATATACTGAATTTGCAAGACTCACCAAGTGTATGTCGAGAAGTTTGAGTGGACGGAAGGATAAAGGTGCTGCCCTCAGAGACGGCGGATGCAAGATCGACATGTCAGCCAGGCTGGATTCAAATGCTAGCCCGAGCGCATGTCAGCCCTCGCTGACACTGATGTCTTTGAGAGCCCCATGAGCGAGATGAAGCTGAAAATATCGTAGAACGCTGACCTTTCTCCTCCAGGGGACTGAGCTACATGGCTGCAATAAAAGGTGTCGACTACAGAAATCCCGGACTTGCAATATTTCGAGATTGGCTAGTGCACAGTCGCCATAATAAGAAAAAGCACCGATGCACACAGGTAAAAAAACGGCTGAGGCAGACAGAAAGTCCGAGAATCATGGAATCGAGAGTAGAGATGTCAATGGCTGCGATGAGCGGAGGAGGAAGAGTGAACGCCATGATTTCCGCTGCTGTTGTGAGGCGCCCTGCAATACCGCCCTGCGCGTCTTCCAGGCTCCAGCTTGTGCTTGTAACAGCTTGCGATCTGCAACCACCCAGCGTGACGACGTCTTGCTTTTCATTCGGTCCAATTCCTTGCTGGTATACCTTCTCTCTTTGCGTGAGTAGTAAATTTGCAACTACAACGACCAAATCTGTTTCTAACACTGTTTGCAGACCTGGACACACATCTCATCTCGCAATGGTCCTCCCTCACGCCCTTTGCTCACACGTCCAGAATGCCTTCCGAGCACGGCACCAACGTATCAACGTCCCGCATACCGTCCAAAACCTCGGCATTCTCTCCATTCTCCTCCGTTCCGGCTTTGTTTCCTCTGTGTCGCGTGGCACCGTCGACGAACCCTCACCCACCGCATTTATCGGCGCACCTGAAGCAAGTCGACGAATATGGGCGGACCTGAAATATCGGGAAGACCGGCCGGTGCTGAACAACATGGAGCTTATCAGTCGACCAAGTAAACCTATCTACATGACGTCGTCGGAGATCAGGGCCTTGTGTTCGGGGAGAAGAGCACAGACTGTCAAGCCGTTGCGTTTGGGAGAGATTGCCGTAGTGAAGACGAAGAGTAAGGAGCATGAGTGGGTAGAGGCAAGGGAAGCAGTCCAACTTGAGCTGGGAGGAGAGGTGATTTGCAGAGCGCGATAGTATGAAAATGGTTGTCCGAGTGAGTACTGATCTGTTGCTGCTTCGACGTCCGTGCTGATAGAAATATGACAGACCACTCTACACCTATCTATACCATATTTCGCTGTCCAGCACCTTATAATGCATCTTTACGCACATTCTTTCACTCCGAGGGACAGCAAAGCAAAAGACTACGATTGTCAAAGCAATGGTGCTACAGATCCAGTGACGAGGGGTATAAAATGCTATAACGATAACGACGTGCAACCATCTGTCCATATGCCTTCAGCTTACATGCCTACTTCGCCTCGACTTATTCGCAGTCCCAGGCCTATCCAAGGACGACTTCAGACTTCGTATAGTCTGGACAATCTCGGCTAGAAAGAAGTTGCAAGGGGTTGTCAGGACATGGTACACGAGCAGTAGCAGGACAAGGCTAACCGGCCAGCTTGGGACTCTCCGCCTCGAACTCGTAACGCTTGTTACGCTCAGTGTCTCCCCGATGAACGACGAGCTTGAATGTTGCACTGTTCTTCGAAGACTGCTGGCATGCGACGATACTCTTGATGTCATATGATGCTGTCTTCCCGTTGTCGAACACATTCTTGGCTTTGTTCGCTTGGGGCATAATCTATGTTACATGTTAGCGCACCCTCAGTCAAGATTTGTTCGTCGCGTACATGGATGTATCCACCGTCTATGGCCAACAGACGAGCACTACGCGTGACCAACATAGGTACCTTGCGGTAGATAGTGTACCTCTGCAATGCGAGTTTGTTCAGCCACGCGCCGTTGATTCAATACCATGCGAAACGGACGCACCTTGTATGCCGAAGTGTAGTCGAAGACAGAACTGTAGATCTGCTCGGGACCTGGCAGCTCCGAGTTTCGCTTGAAGATGGACGCTATTCTCGATGTCAGTAATTTCGTTCATGTAAGAACATACTACGGCCTACCATTAGGATCGGTGGTCTTCGCCTCTCTCTTATTGACTTCCACGCCGTATTGCTGGAGCATGTTCTTCTTGATGAGCATCAAGTCCCTCTTGCCTTGCAAACTCTTCACTGTTCGGTCAAGAGGAATGAGGATCTTGACACCGCCAATGTCGACCACGAGTGCGTAGTCCTTCGGATTTGGCAATTTGCGCTTCTGGCATACGGCGTCGAGGACTTCCGCCATGTACATCCCGCCAGACCTATACAACATAAACGATTGTTAGCAAACACGCACAGCGGATAACTCAGATCACTCACGTTTGGATGGTAGTGGAAACATGTCCTGCATCGGCAGTGTCTGCAATCCGAATACGCAAGAACATAGGCGGTCCCTGCGATGAAGGACCAAGCGAGCTGGGGAACATTCCCAAAGAGGTTCCGAGTAAAGAATTGATGCCAGCACTGCTGGAACCCAGGCCTAAAAGACTCTCTGCAGCTTGCGTTGTTGTCATCGCGTTGAGGAGTCCCGTAGATTTCTTCTTCTTGATCACGATGCGAGAAGGACGGCGTTGAATCTTTGAATCCAATACTTTGTTCTGTGTGACTGCACGGAATCTCGATAAACGAACGGGGGAGAGGTTTAAACCACGTACTCTGAGATGAAGAAGCTTCTAGAACAGCATACGCGTCGAAGTTGAATTTGGCTATCTTGCCAGAGCGATCGGGAGCTACGAAGGTAGAACTGTGAGTAGGAGGGGACAAGTAGAAGATGCCGGCACTCACGAGGAAAGTCTTCATCGACCTCTCCATCCTCCTCCGCGATACGGAGAATCCATCCGAGCGCAGTACACTTCGTCACCCACTTCGGATCTTCCTCTCCCTCCAAGCCCTCATCAAGTTTGGGCAGCCAGCCATCCTCCCAATAAGTCCATAGTGCAAATCCCAGAACTTCTTCCATAGACGCATCTTTCCTGACCGTTAAGTCCATAGCTTGCCCAGATGGTTCTTTCGCATGAGGGAAGTAAACCTGTACCACCATACTCTCAGACTCCGCGCGCCCAGAGATGGCACTGTACAGCTCGGTGAACGGATTGGACGCTGATCCAGGCGAAGTGGTCGCCAGCATGGACGAAAGGGCGGATTTAGCTGAGCCCGCTGGTGCCACTGGAAGTCTGGTGAACATCCCAGCTTCTGACTCATCGAACCCTTCGGTGGTCATCCTATGAGGAGTGGGCTTATTGCTACTTGCACTGGAAGTGGAGGGCGCTCGTCCATCTTGCACTTTCAGCGGCGCTGGTGTAACCATGGAGAAGAAAGAGTTACTCGGGCCGTCGTCGTCGTCGTCTCCTGCGTCTGAGTGACTTTCAGAGCTTTTCTGCAGTTCGTCACTATGTCGATTCTCGTGTACTGGGCTAAGCCGGCGTTGACTTCTGGCGACACTCCGAGGCAGGGAGGACGTTGAGAAATTAGAAGCAGATAGACCAGAAGCAGAGCCAGAGAGTAGGGAGACCCCATCTGACTGACTATCAATCCCCAGCCCTGTGTCTCGGCTCGCCGCAGCGAATTCACTATCGAACTAGTGAGTACGTTGGCACTACAGGATACGAAGAGGGACGTACGGATCGAACTCGTCGGGATCCAGAATGTCCAGACTATCGTCTACTTCCGGAGCATCATCCTCGAAGTCATCATCGTCCTCTGCCAAAGCGTCGTCTTCCTTCTCCTCCTCTGATTCCGATTCCGATGATGATGAAATATCGGGGTTGAGGTTTGCAGGTGCCGATCTTGTCGGTCTGGGGGGCACAGCGCCCCCTGGTGGTACACGGTTCTGCATGCGTAGCTTCCTCCTCGCTTCCATCTCTGCAGCACCCTTGAACTTCGGTATGAAGGGAACTGGAATGTTTCGTGATCCTGCTGGAGCTGACTTGTTATCGTCTTGAGATGCAGATGGCGCAGCATGTGAGTCTGCGGGTCCATCCACCGTGCTCGCTGAGAAGCTCTGTGCAGCTTCTGGTTTGTGTGGCGAGGATGGGGTTGGTGGAATAGTCTCGACGGTGATACCATCCCCCGGTCTGCTTTCTGTGTCGAGATGCTTTGCTTCCTTCAATGCGCTACGGATAGAGGACCTTGAGCCTGATGTCTGATGTCCACGCTTGCCCGACACCCTCAGTCCCATACTCCCTGCACGCGAGGGCCCCATGATCGTCGTCGTGTACTTGAGTCCTGTCGCACCCGGGAACCCAGTGGGCCGACCGCCGCCACGACCACCACGACCTTCGCCTTCATCATCACTGGGGGGCAGACTGGAAGGCATGTTGAGCTCGGGCCATCGCTCGTTGTCCGCCAGGCCAGCATCAATGACATATGGGTTGGACTGATAGTGTGGATCGAGAGAGATGAGCCGAGGGCCGTATGGGTCGTCAATGTGACGGAGGTAGTTGAGACGTATGTTATGGATGAGGAAGCTGAATGTCGAGGAAGAAACAGGTCAAAGATGCAGAACACGACGAGATTGGAGGGCTAGACGCACTCTGGGTCGCTGATCAAAGACATTGTCGGTGAAGATACTGAGAATGATTACATTACCATGCGCAGACGTGACGCGTCCGAGAGAGGGTTGCGCGTTGCGAGATGAACACGTTCAGAATGTTGTCAGTCTTCGAGTAGGGAAAGAGTTGGGTTGAATGTGATATTGAGAGCAGGTCGGTGCCAGGCAGCAGCAATGAGCAGCTACCGCCGGAACCATCTATTGGGGATCGAGATCCAGATCTGCGCATCCGGAAAGTCCCGTGCTGCCTTTCGCTGGGCGCTGCTGCTCAATTCGCTGCTTCCTCACAACCTCAGTCTATTCATCTCCCTTCGCCTGCTCGCCTTTACACGAGGCCCAGGTCCGCAGTCAATGGCGGACGACTTTGAGCTCACCACTCCTCCTCTCAAGCCACCACTTCAGAATACTTCTGCTCCGCGCGACCGCGAACCTGAAGACGCAGACCTCGCGCGTTTGAAAGCATGGCACGAGGAGCGTATGGCCAGGAAACTCAGAGGAGAATACGAGACAGCCGTGTTCCACCTCTCCGAGCTGGTGAGTAGACCCCTGATGACACCCATATGCATCGCTAACTTAGTATGCGCGCAAACAGGTGAACGACAACCTCCAGTCGCCCGCGCGGATAGCAGCGATACGTGTCGAGGGTGCAACACATACCCGGAGGTCTTTTCTCAACTCCCTCGTCCACCCTTTCCTTGTCAATGACCCGCAGAAACCCCAAACACTAGAGAACGTACTACATTCTGCTCGCGCGTTTGGGCACGTGTTGCACGAGACGGACATTTTCCAAAGTATTGGGGCTAAGCTGGAGGCGAGCAGAGACGTTTACGCTTCACCCGGTGATGTGGATGTGGTATTCAAGACGAAGGAGAAGGGAAGGTTTTTCCTGAGCACTTCAACCGAGATTGGAAATAATGAGGGTGGCGCGGTAAGTCTCCTTTCAAGGGTGTACTTGCGTTCTGAACTTAATACGTGTCATAGAGCGCGAGCTGTCGTGTCCGCAACGTTTTCGGTGGAGCAGAGACATTCGAGGCAAATCTTGCCTTCGCCTTGAAGACCCGCGTATCCTTCAACGCATCGTTGTCTGCTCCGATCACACGGACACTCGGTACCCGTGGTGAAATCTCAGTCTATGGTTTGGACAAGGACAACTCGTTCTTTGCAAGTCACCAAGAAGGAGTGAGGGGTTTGAAAGCTGTTCTCAGGGTGAGCTCTAGGTCAGATCTACGTCCCTCAGACGATAATGAAGGATGATTGAACTGTCTTTTCCTACGGGTCGTGGGCAATTTTAGACTGGCAAGATGAACACTGGGTTGCACGAGCTAGGATATGAAGCAGTCTTGCGTCAAATCTCTAATCTCGCGCCTTCTGCATCTATCAGGTGCGTTTTCGAATGACAACCTTGCTTCATGGCGCAACTCACTGTGATTCTACTAGTATGCGAGAAGCCGCAGGCCAGTCTATCAAATCCGCCGTCTTCCACACCTGGACCCGGGATACTCGAGACGACAGGCTCCTTGGTACCCGTGGCTCCTACTTGAAAACTATTCAGGAGCTTGCTGGACTCGGCGGCGACGCGTCTTATTTCAAGACTGAGGTACATGGTCAGCTATCACGACCGTTATTCCCCCACCTCGTGAGTCTCCCTTTCCACTCTGATGTAGTGCATCTTCTCATAATCATGTGTAGACTGCCTCCTTCGCCGCAAAGACCGGATTGCTTTGGCCAACGGGAGACAAACCGGTTCCTTTCTCCGATAGATTCCAGCTGGGAGGACCTACAAGCGTACGATCATTCAGAGCCAACGGCCTTGGTCCGCGAGACGGTCGTCAGTATAAGCTTCTACAGTTCTTTATAATACTGTACTGACATGTCTACAGCGGATTCGCTTGGAGGCACCCTTTTCTGGTCGGCTGGGCTTAGCCTTATAACCGATATACCACGCAAATCTCATTGGCCAGTCAAGCTGCAGGGCTATCTCAACGCTGGCCGATTAGATAACCTCGATAAATGTCAGTTCAACCCTGTCCGTGCCTCTTGCTTTCACTGACGGCTACGTACAGCAAAAACGCCAGAGGAGATCATCAAGTCCGCGTTCACGCAGCCCTCAATATCTGCCGGTGTCGGAATGGTATACAAGCTAGACCCGGTCCGCGTGGAAGTCAACTTTGGTGTGCCTCTGGTTGTGAGCAAGGGCGACGGGTCGAGGAAAGGAATACAAGTGGGAGTAGGAGTGGATTTCTTGTAGCGCGGTGTTGTCCTCGTATACGTCCTTTCGCTGATCTTACGTTGCTCACCATATTTCAATGCAAGGTGTGGACAGCATCTGCTACATTGTATCTTTGACTCGTTGGCCAAAACATACGGGCTGACTGGGACGTCAACAATACGTTGTCCGTCTGAAGCGGCTGCCGCGCATTGTCCTCGAGGCGCCCGAATCTGGATCCCTTGACTCGTCTGGCGAAATCAGGGAGTGGCGCGCGAGTCAAGTAGCCACTTGTGGCGACAGGTGTGGCGACAGGTGTGGCGAGACGTAACAAAAGAGTCCAACGTGGCCGACTATATAAAGCTGCTCTTCCAGTCAACACACCCTCACCTCCTCAGCACTTTCCGCACATTATGCCTCGCCGAACAGAAACTCCTGAACAACCTGCGGAAGTTCCTTTCCTCCCACAATTTGACCTGCTCCAATCCTCTCTTCCGAATAAACCACCCTTTTGCAGCGGTACCCTCTCCACCACAGCGGAAGACTTGCTGCTGTTCTACGGCAAGGACCCAAAGGCGTGGTATATACTTCATTAATTTCGCTATCACCGTCATGTGTATGTCTTGCTGACCTGTTTGTTCACTCACAGCCGTTTCTTGAACTTTACCCAAGCCTCTTCTGACGAAGTCACGCACCTCGCGCAGACCTGCGATGTCGCCTCGTTCGGGCTCAACCAACAAGACGTGGTCGACGAGTCGTACCGGAAGGCTGGGAAACTCGACGGTGCCCATTTTGCAACCAAGTTTCATTTGGAGAATTCGGGCTTGTTGAACATTGTTCGTGACGCGATCTTGGAAGGTGATCAGGCCACGTTGCCGATCAAAGCTGAGCCGTACAAGATCAACGTGTATGGTACGCAGTATATTCTTGCTTTTGTGTACTCTGAAGTAACGACACATGTTTGCAGGACCTGGCTCGTTCTTCAAAGCCCACAAAGACACGCCTCGCGCCGAAAACATGTTCGGTTCCCTCGTCCTCATCTATCCCACCACTCACTCAGGCGGCTCGCTCGTCTTCCGCGACAATGGCGACGAATGGACCTTTGACTCGGCCGCAGCCGTACAAGTCAACAGCGTCTCCACCCCATGCATCGGTTACGCTGCCTTCTTCGCCGACGTGGAACACGAAGTCTTGCCAGTCCAGACCGGGTACCGCGTCACGCTCACCTACAACCTCTACTTCGACAACAAAACGAACGTGCCAGCCAGCATACCCGCACACGTCCCTCTCACGTATACGCACACCAAACCCAAACTCGCCTTCGAATACGTCCTCGCCGACCCCAACTTTCTCCCTTCAGGCGGTCTCCTCGGTTTCGGGCTCCGCCGCCAATACCCCGTCAAGACGTACGGCTACTGGGACCGCAAGACAGTCAAGTATCCTCTGCGCGACATCCCTTTGAAGGGTACGGACGCGTTGCTCATGCAGAGCTGCCGCGAACTCGGCCTCAACGCGCAGCTCAAGTGTCTGTACACGGAAGACACCGACTACGACATCGACGGGGTCCTCGTCGACACGCCGTACGGAGACTTTGGAATGGTCGACTCCGACCTCCTGTACAAGATATACAAGGATGCGCCGAATATGCGTATCGTCTCTGTGATGGTGCCGAACTCTCACGGACCGACCGACCCCAAACGCCGCTGCGTGGATGTAGGTGACAGGAAGTTGAAGGATCTCCCTGGGAGGCCGAGGAGGACGGTGTTCTGGGTGACGGAGCCGACAGAATATTCGCAGGCAACGACAGACTATACGGCCTATGGCAACGAGGCATCTCCTGCGCTTGCGTATGGGGATCTTTGTTTGATCGTTGAAGTCGGTCCGCCTGGAGCGAGGTCTATTCCTCTACCTGTGGTGGATGATTCGAAAATGGAGGACGACTGAGATCAGGAGGACTGACATCAAATTCTGGAATTCGAACTTTCATGCTAAATTGAGAGGCGGCACTGTCTGCAAGGTGGTCACAAAGTTACTGTTTGCTGGTGTTCTGGTGTTATTTTGATCAGTACGCTGTAGCTACCTCATGTCATCTACAAGTTGGATCATGATGATTAGGTGTATTTCAACGCGTGTGATTGACTGAAGAACGAACGACTGACTGCATTACTTGTGAAGGTTCGAACCGGATGGTGAGGGATACGTCATCGCGCTGACGATCAAAGGCGTCTGTCGATCTGCTGCACCTCTCAGGCTGAGCTTTCGTTTCTTGTCTCTCTCCTCGCCGGCCTGCTTACCGTCATCAGCTCTACAAAGCTGTAGCTCATTTTTGCAGCCTTAACGTATCGAGGATTCTCAGTCCGTCGCTCGTCCAGATAAAACACACGCTCCTCCGAATCACATCGACATCGACAAATCTCAGGCTGCGTCTCGCGATCCGTTTTGTCTCATCTGCTCTTCAGCATGGCCTTGATCGAAGTAAGAAATCAATCAAACCACTCTACTGTCCTCTGCTCAACGCACTCATTTCCGCGCCAGGTCATCGCTAACGATCGTCTTGGTCGCAAAGGTGCGTGTCATGGTCGTCTCTTAACCTCGACCTCTAGTGCTAACCATGATCATCTATCCCCCTGCCCTGACCCGACCCCCCGAACTCAATCTCCTCGTTCCATCGCGCACACAGTCCGCGTGAAATGCAGCCCCGACGACACAGTCGGCGACCTGAAGAAACTCATCGCCGCGCAGACGGGTACGGATTACAGGAAGATCCAGCTCAAGAAATGGTGCGTCAACGCCACGGTCTGTCCAGATCTCTCATGATCACTCGACGACTGAGATTGTTCGTTGGGCGTACTACTAGGTACACGATCTACAAGGACCACATCACGCTGGCGGATTACGAGATACACGACGGGATGAGTTTGGAGATGTACTAGGCCACCTCGTCGCTTTCGAACGCCACTCGCCACCCGCAACCTGCAGCTTGGAACTTCGTCGTTTGGACCAAGACTCTACGATTGTTACAACCTAAGTCCATCTGGTTTTCCGCCGTTCAGTTTCGCATATGAGGTGAAGGGAAACAACAGCTGTATTTGCGAACGGGAATGCGCGTGATTTTGTGTGGTGGTTAGCCCGCTCGGAGCAAGTGTAGCATTGGGCGCATGCTCAGACTCGGAACGTCATGTATGGTGGAATAGCTTATTCTCATTGACACGCTGTAGGTACATAGTTGATAGCAGTGGCGTGTAGGATAGGAGATAGGAATGCAGGCGTTGAGCTTTCGACAAGGCTACAGTCAGGCACTGAGTACTGAGTCGTCGCACAGCAGTATAGGTACCAGGAAACTCTGGAAGTGTCGATATCGTTCTGCCAGATCCCCAACAAAGCTGAGATTGAGAAAAGACGAGCCTTAGATCGTGATCAAAGCCTCGCAGGAAACGAGTCCACAAAGGGGGCGTGCAGAAAGCGAAGTGAACATCCTTCTCAAGAACCAAACAACCACACAAAGCTGCATCACGACAAGCAGCCGGATTCTCCAAACTTTGTACCGCCACCAGCGTCGCGACGCGCTGAGGCGCCCACTTCTGGCCATCCTAAGTTCTCTTTGCGGCAAAGCGATTCTTTTGCTCGTGCTTGTCTGCTGTGATCGCTTCTGCGAAGCGAGAAGGCGGGATGCCAATCCGTAGCGGGGAATGGACATACGCCTGCGCACAAGATATATAGGACAGCGGCCGCGGTCGGGTTCGTCCTGCATCCCACCACTACTTATAGTCTTCAGTACGATTCCAACGCGACATAGCGAGACAACTCACCACACTCAACGCGCCCTACACCCAATCACCGTTACCCATCACTATGTGCTTCGACGCGTACTACCTCTCCGTGCACACCTGCGGCCACGCCAAGCGGCCCCCTCGCCGCATGGGCTGGCTCAACTGCGTCAACTTCCCCTGCGCGATGCGCCTCTCCGCCGAACACCCCGCGCGGTACGGCGACGACGTCGCTGCGTGGCGCACGGCGAAAGTCTGGCCACCGCTCGGGACGCCTGCGCAGACGATCCGCGTGGCCGAGGAAGGAATGTGTCGGCTGTGCCAGGACTGGGAGGATTTGCACGTCGCGATGGGCGTGAACGCGCCTCCGATGCCGATGTGGAAGATCACTGGGATGGCGTACCCGGTCGATCTGGAGTATGCGGGTCCGGGAAATGGGCGGCCGTGGACGTATGAGAGGCTTGTAGAAGGATACTGGGTGTGGGTGTTGGATGGATGGCTTGGAGGAGCGAAGGTGGTGGATGAAGACGGGTATCCGATGGTGCATTTCCCGCCTGTGAGAGGAGTGACATGGCCTTTGGACAGTCCGGCGGCAGCCTACAAGAAAGTCGAGCCTGTTGGCAAGATGAGGACGGGTTGGAGGCCGACGAAGAGGCGCGACATTGGCGAGCTGGACCTAGCACAGGTGAACACAAAGCTCACGCAATGGCCTAAGTATGGTCGAACGAAGAGTGAGAGTTCGGAGACGGATTCAGACGTGTCGGTGAGGAGATGGGT
The DNA here is from genome assembly GCA_004332605.1 of Steccherinum ochraceum. Classification (NCBI taxonomy): domain Eukaryota; kingdom Fungi; phylum Basidiomycota; class Agaricomycetes; order Polyporales; family Steccherinaceae; genus Steccherinum; species Steccherinum ochraceum. The sequence goes on from RWJN01000074.1 coordinate 32,900, forward strand.
GAGCGGCAAGAAGACGTACGCACGAGCTGTTACGGTGGGCGTGTAAAGAGGAGGAACGTGCAGACTACTGTAGACACGTTGACTGCGACATGGACCGTGGGTTGGATCAATGTAGCAAATAGAGTCGTGTATAACCAATGCAGTGGGTGGTCGAAGGAAGGAAGATGATAGACTTTGAGATCGCTGCCAGAGTTCTGTCACTGCCCGGTCCGACTGCCATTACGTCATTCTCGGCTACGAAATTCATGCACCCGTAAAAAGCAACAGTTACCATAAGCAGAAGCTAAACGCCCATGGAAGCGGAGGAGATGAGATCGGGAAGAGACGCTGGGCGGATGTGTTATAATGTTCTGGGCGAGAAACATTTCAGTCGCTCTCCTCCGACCGACGTCCTGCCCTCAGATTGCTGTCTGCCAGGAAGCTTCCCTGTTATCTGTATCTGCTCTCCACAAAGGCACCGTTCGTGCCGCCCCTCACTCGCCATCATGTCGTCCACCTACGTCCACTACTCTGCCCCCTCCTCTCTCCCCTCAGACTACGCTCTGCTCTCCCGCTACGCTGCCGCTTACAACCTCAAATCAGAGCCCGAACAGGACGAAGATCAGCAGGATATGGCCGGCCCTTCTACTCATCCGGACGACGACGTACACAATCCAAATGCACTACCGATTCACGGCCAAAATGGCGGTCGTACTCCCTCTCGCCGCAGCTCCTTCCCTACTCTCTACGTGACTCCATTCAACCCCACCACCAGCCCTCTTCCAGACAAGTCGGGTTTTAGGTCCGGTCCTAGCCTTCCCAACCCCTCTGAAAACACTCCTCTCCTGGGGCCACTTGTGCCCCGCATAGAGGAAGAATGCGACAAACATGACAACAACGAGCCTGCTGTCAACATGTTGTGGGAGGAGATCCACATCCTCAGCAAATACACCCTCCCTGTCTTTGGGTTCGTATCGTCCCACTTCTGCAATTCAATACAGCGTCTGATCATACGAATTCAACAGGACGCATGTGCTTGAGTATTCTCTGGTAGTGGCTTCCGTCGTCTCTATCGGTCATTTATCCACAACCGCGCTCGCAGCGTCAACCCTTGGCTCCATGACTGCCAGTGTCTCGGGCTTCAGTATCGTTCAGGGTTTTGCTAGCACCCTCGACACCATGCTGCCCAGTGCGTGGACATCCTCCCAGCCCCAGCTCGTGGGCTTGTGGTCTCAGCGAATGGGTTAGCACTTTGTTTCCCCGCATTCTCTGCTAGTACTCTATCTGATCCTTTCGGTGTCTTTGCAGCTGTCGTCATGGCTGTCACTTTGATCGTAAGTTTACGTCTTCGAATCCCCGACTCAGAAAGTCTAATCCGCGCTCTTCTTGCAGCCCATAATGGCAATCTGGCTGAATTCCGAGTCTATCCTCCTTGCTCTGAAGCAAGATCCTGAAGTAGCGCACCTAGCTGCGACCTATCTCAAGTACTCGCTCATCGGTTTGCCCGCATACGCCTTCAATTCTATCTCGCGGTATGTCACACGACCACTCATGCATAGCCGCGCATGTTCTGACTTCACATTCCAGTCGGTACTTCCAATCACAAGGTGATCTAGCTTATTCTATGGTTCGGACGTAATAGTGACCCCCCTCTCTTCGCATAGGTCTCTTCACTGTCCCCACACGAGTGATCCTCTGCGTTGCTCCCATCAACGCCGTGCTCAACTACTTCCTTGGTAAGTTACCCTCCAGCGCTCACTTCGCATTCAGTCCGGAAGCAGCTGACCCGCCTCCGCCACACAGTATGGGGACCTGAGCCGTTCCGACTGGGTTTCATCGGCGCCCCCATTGCGACTGCTATCTCGTTCAACTTGATTTCCCTCGCTTCCATTATTTATGGCGTGTTCTACGTCCCGAAAACGGCGTGGCATCCGTTGTCGATGCGCTGCTTTACGAGTCTGGGTGTTTTGGTACAGCTGGGGTTGGCGGGTGTTGGCCAGACTGCTTCGGAGTGGTGGTCTTGGGAGCTCGTTGGACGTAAGTGATCTTCCGACGCTATTCGGATCTTGTGCTGATGTCGTTGAATTGTATATGCAGTCGCTGCTAGTTTGTAAGTCCCATTTCGTCTGGTCATGCGTTGATTTGGAGGTTTGACAGTTCTCTCTCCCAGGTTGGGTCCTGTGGCCTTGGCATGCCAATCCGTCTTGTTGGTTTCTGCTTCGACTACTTTCCAGGCCCCATTCGCTCTGAGCGTCGCTGCCTCGGTCCGTATTGGCAACCTCCTCGGCGAGAAAAACGGTGTACGCGCAGCGTTCACAGCCCGCGCATCCATTCTCATGGGTATCGCCATCGCCCTCTTATGGAGGTACGCATAACCCTCCTCAATCCTCATCCTCACTTTCCCTTACATATTGTTCTTTTGCAGTACGATGTTCATGGTCTTCCGCACAAAGTGGGCGTACATCTTCAACGACGACCCGGACGTCGTCGTCCAAGTCGCGTCCATCCTGCCCGTCGTCGCCCTGTTCCAGGTGTTCGACGGCATGAGCGCCGTCACGGGCGGTATTCTCCGCGCGATGGGCAAACAGTTCACTGGCGCGTTGCTTAACCTCAGTGCTTATTACATCGTCGGTGCGTCTCCACAATGCAACCGTTAGAATCATGGCAGCTGATCGGACCCCTCCCCCGTATACCAACAGGCATCCCCTTCGGGATCTGGCTCGCCTTCGAACGGGACATGTCCCTGCACGGGCTCTGGATCGGTCTCACCGTGTCGCTCGTGTACGCCGCCGCCATCGGGGTCTGGATCTGCCTGCGCACGAACTGGGATAGGGAGGTGCAGAAAGTGCAGGATCGATTGGATGGGGATAAGAAGGCGGCGAAGAGGCGGGATTTGGAGGCGCATTCGTAAAGCTCCCAACGACTGGCTGGGTTTGGAGGTTGAGTGTTGCCTGCTTTTTATGCCTTTTGACGGGAGGGAGGTTGAATGGTAGATGTGCATCTTTTCGTCTTTTGCTTGTTACTGTGGTTGATCCTCTATTTACCCATCACTTAGTGTATCTTGCTGCTCAGTTCATTTAACAACGGCTTTTCCCCATCGTGTCCATGCCATGTTGATGTCGCACTCGAACTTTATTGTACCATTGGAGGATGCAGTAATGTACCTTATCTTGCACGCTTATAGATCTCTTCCTGCTTTCCGGTTAGTTATTTTTGCATCGGAATATTCGAGCAGAGCGCGAGGTGTTTACTGCCACTTACCCGAATGCTCAAATCTTGTCTGCCTGTCACTTCTGTCTACGGACAAGATTCAGATTCAATATTCAATATCGATGGCGTCATGCGCCCGTACGTGTGGGCGCGCCTTTTATGTAAAGAGAGATGTGTCGCGACGGCGCTCTCAAGGTCTTCCAATGACATCCATTGCAGATCCCAACAACCCAGCATGACAACACGGTGGCGAACGCGCACGACCTCCGAGTCTTAACCAACGATCTCCGACAAATCCCTTCCCTTGTCATGCGCTTCGAGTTCTCACAACCATTACCCTAGCACCCTGGTACTTAACTGCGGAGTTCTCACCTGCCCACCACGACATGGCCACCACCACTGGCAGCCCAAACTTGGAAACAGACTCGGAGTCGCCTTTCCTCTCTGTACCACCGCCATGGGAATGCAAAGGCGAGATGTTCTGGTTCGTCGGGTTCAACCTCGCCACGACGTACCCTCCCGCTGCTGCGTTCGGCGAACTGGAGCAGGGCTCGTCGTTCGCGAGTGAGCAGGAGGCGGGGAAGTTCAAGGCGGGCGTGTGTGCGGTGATGGTGGTGAGGTATACTGAGTCTCCTGTTGGTGAGTTCGCTCGTGGTCTATGGTGTCTTCGCGGTGCTGATTTGTGTGTGGTGGGTAGGCCCGTATGACGAGCTGGCTTGGGTCCCTGGAAAGTTTGCAGTTCCGGGTGGAGGGCCGGTTGCTGCTCGTACGACTCGTATATACGTTTCGACCAAGGAGTCGGTATACAATGGTGCGGTACCTAACATGTGCAGAATATTTTCGTTCGCTGACTGTGTGCGTGCGCTCCCTGCCTTCACAGGTCGCAAGAATTGGAACATACCCAAAACCCAAGCGCACTTCGAGTTCACGCCAAATCCACACGCAAAGAAGAACACCGACTTCCCCTACACCCGCGTCTCCGTCTCCTCCCCCTCAGACCCCACGCACCCCTTCTTCGCCGCCGACCTCAAACCCTCGCTGCTCTCCGCCCTCAGCATGCCCTTCCACTCCTCCTACGTGCCCCTCCGTATGAACATGGCCCACCCGCCTCTCCCCCAAAGTCTGCACTGGCGCGACGACGCGATGGTCGGGACGGACCGGTGGTGCGCGATGGACCCGACGATGAGGGGCAAGGCGGGGATGTTCTGGAGTAAAGGCGGGTTGGAGGGAGGGAGGTATGGGGATGGCGTGGGGTGGCCCGATGTGAAGCCTTGGGCTGCGGGGATGTGGTTGAGGGATTTCAGCTTGGTGTTTGATGTGCCGAAGGTGCTTGAGGTCGGCTCGGCGGGCAGCTCTGGTGTGAGTGGGCGGGAGACGGAGACGGAGACGGACGAGGGAGATAGCAAGAAGCAGCGGTAGCTGCTGGAGTCTAGGATGGGTTTCGTTAGTCCTTTACCACTATCTGATGCCTCATGTTTGTTTTTCCTGATGATAATGCAAGGAGATTGGCTTCGCAGCTCTTGAAGGACGAATCATGATATGATGGTGAACCGCTTGGCAAGATTGACGATGCTGTTACTATCTCTCAGATTAGAACGGTCGTGGTTTTGATGTAACAAGACGCGTTCTACTACGACCGTGATACGCTTTCTGGCCGCTCGCCTACTTCTTCTCTATTCTCTAAAGACCGAGATTTCTTTTGCAGCTCTCAGCGAAGGTGATTGTCGTGCTTTCACTTGTTGTACTGATGTTGACGCATCTCAGACTTCGCCACTACAGACAGGACCTCCATATAGAGAAATACTACGTGGCATATCTCGCAGCAGTTCTCGCCACGCCGGTGGCCACCCGCGCCTTCTGAGCTCACGGCTACTCTGCCCTGGCTCGGACTGATACGGCCGTTCGGACTCTGAGCAAGTTATGAAGGTCAATGCAGGATTCGCTTGGTACGATACAGAGATATGATAACCACCTGCGCGGTGTGATTTTCTCTCGACCCACAATTCCCTTATCTTGCACACGGCGATAGGTGCAGAGAACGTTGGAGCTTCTATTTGATGTCATGATAGGTATGCGCGTGCCTACGCCTTTTCTCAATGCAGTGCCATAGGCTAATCCGTACTGTTGTTCGCAGGTTTTGGCTTGGTCGTGGTCTCGTGGCCATGATAACATTCTGTGCCGGCTCAAATATAGCTTGGGCAGATGCTGGGTGCTGAAGCACTGTGGACATATCCCTGCCACTCCCCACTTTCTTTCTCTGTGAGGTTTTGGCAGCCTCGCACTCTCTGGCCTTCCCGCACCAGAGTTCGTCATGTCTCTCTCGTACGACGGCACGACTCCTGCTCTCCATCAACGCTCGAGCTCCGAGAAGCATTCGAGCATTTGGGAGAGCGATAAGCTCGACGAGAAAGACGTCGTCGATGTCAAAGAAGTCTCTGTGGCCAATGTGAGCTTAGAAGATGAAGATGAGTTGGATGCGAAGGTCATTCAGAAAGAGGAGGATGTCGCTGTTGAGGTATGTTCTACCAATCGTTGTCAACATCCACGCAATTGCGTCCTTACGAGATATTTCAGATCATCTCCGCGGTGGATAATCCGTCGTTACCGGTGTACACCTTCCGAGTTTTCTTCTTGGGAGTTGGCCTGAGCGTATTCAGCTCAGTGTTGGCCACCATCTATACCTTCAAGCCACAGGTAAGTCATGTTTGAGCTCTGTCTCCTTGCTCCAGGTCTGAACCCATACCCCACAGAATGCCACAGTATCGCAGCTTTTTTGTCTCATCATTGCATACGTGCTCGGAACAGCAATGGCTTGTGAGTAATGTGTTGGTTGAAGACAACTCCCGACTGACGCGCCTGCGCATAGCTCTCATTCCTACGAAGGGTTATTGGAGATACTTGAATCCGGGACCGTTCAACATCAAAGGTGATTATATTGGTCGGTCTCACCTGTACAACTGCCTGATTCTCGTTGTAGAGCACACGGCCATCGTTATCATGGCGTCCACGGCTTCTCAAGTCGCCATTGCCATGGAGATCATCGCAGCCCTCGGTATGTTGTGTCCAGGAATCACCCCGATAAAAGACTCACCGGTCCCGCATAGATCTCTTCTACAATGTGCACTTGAATGCTGCGGTTGCAATTTTCCAAATCTTTGCTAGCCAAATGCTTGGCTATGGAATCGCTGGAATGCGTGAGTAGCATGGACTGTGCCTCACTTGTCAAGAAACCACTAATACCCTCTTGAATTCAGTGCGGACACTGCTCGTATACCCCACATAGTAAGTCCGACGCGCAACTAATCTTGCAGCCTTCACTAACTTTCATCGGATAGCGCGTTTTATCCGACGTACATATCTGTCGTGGCACTCCTGCAGAGCTTGCACTTTGGCGGAGTCCTCAATCACAAACGACGGTGCGTTGCTTAACATCATCATTCATGCGTTCGGCGAATTTGAATGCTAACTCTTCCACGCTGGCAGTCGATTCTTCTGGATCGTGGTACGTATTTGATTCTTGTACAGGCTGGCAACAATCTGAATTCAATCTGGCCCAGTTCGTGGGTATCTTTTTGTGGGAATGGTAGGTCGCCTTGAAGGCTATCACCTCCTTCGGCCTTGATTACTGACGACGAACAGGATCCCTCAATACCCCTTCCCTCTGCTCACTGCCATCTCGGTCATATGCCTGGCCGACAATGGCCGACATGAATTCGTTCGCAATCTCTTCGGTGCTGGGTCTAGCAACGAAGGTATCGGGCTGTTCAGCTTTAGTACGAGCTGGACGCTCATTACTCAAGGTTTTCCACTGGTATGGCCTTTACGGACACGTACGTTATCATCTTTCCGCCGTGATTTAGCTAACTGTGGTATTTTTTGAACACAGAGGTCAACTCATTCTGTACGTTCACTTTGATCGCACTTGTGCTTAGCTGCGTATGCTCATCTCATCTTATCAGTGGGACTCGCCATCGGGTACCTCGTTCTCACCCTGGCGTACTACAAGAACTCCTTCGATGGACGTGATCTGGTCTTCATGTCCACGTCCCTCTTCGGCCGCGACGGTGACACCTACGACCAATCGGCCATTCTAACACCCGACAACAAACTCGATCCGACCAAACTAGCACAAGTTGGACTACCAAGATATACCGCTACTTATGTCGTCAGCGAAATGTGCTACAACTTCAGTCTTGGTGCCGCTATTGTTCACGTGCTTTTGTGGAACTGGAAGGATCTCAAGAGAGGTTGGCAATCCTTGACCCCACTGTCATGTCATGACTGATGCCCCTCTTAGCGTTTGGTGGCTTGAGATTCTTGAAGGGCGATAAAGAGATTGATGACCCACACTACCGAGGTGAGCTACACATTGCCCGGAACTCGGGCGAAGGTGCTGATTACAGGGACGGTCAGAGATGCAGAAGTATCCGGAAGTTCCACAGTGGTGGTATGCTGTGCTGTTTCTGCTGTCGTTGGGCGTTGGTATTGGATGTAGCGTGAGTTTGTCACTGAATCTCCGTCGAACGTCGTGCATTAATGCCCTGTCAGTATACGACAGGAGAGGCTCTTCTTCCCTGGTGGAGTGTCATCTTGTTCACTGCTATCAGCGCCTTCGTTGCTATTTGTCTCGGCTTCAGTCAGTACTACAGCAGTGCAGTATATTTCCATGTCGTGACAGACATTCTTTCCTCCAGTTACCGCCACCACTGGGTTCCAAATCTCCATCAAATACGCAATTCAAGTTCTGGCCGCGTTCGTGCATCCTGGAAAGCCAATGTAAGTCTGCATGTCATCTGGATACAAGAGGCTCGACTGACACCATGACCAGCGCTGTCATGTATGTCAACTTGTATGGAAACAGTACCGCTTACCAAACGCTGCAAATGCTACAAGGTACGCCGCGGGCATGTTCTGGTCTTTCCACCTACTGATTCGTTACCATAGATCTGAAACTTGGCCAGTATACTAAGCTGCCTCCACGCGCTACATTCGCCGCCCAGATGGCAGGATCTATCATCGGGTCTATCTTCAACTACACGAGTGAGTTGATCTTGCTCGCCGGTTCGACAGGAGACATCAATTCAGCCACACCTCTCTCTCCCCAGTGATGGTCACGATTATCTCCAATAATCGTGAGGTCCTCCTGGACCCTGTCGGAACTCGTGTTGTAAGTCTATACCTCGGGTTTCTCTGAGAATCACATCAGCTCAAACTAACTACACATAGTGGAGCGGTTGGATCATCCAGCAATACAACTCTGCCTCAGTGGCCATGGGCGCATTGGGCACCGAGCTGTGAGTATTCTTCGGAAGCTCGGAAGTTCACTGCACTGAATAGTATCTTCTCAGATTCACGTTTGGCAAACCATACTGGCTCGTTCCATTCTCCATCTTCCTTGGCCTGCTCTTCCCCATTCCATTCTGGCTGGTTCATAAGTTCACGCCAAAGACTTCGTTCGTGTCTAAGGCTGCAGCATACATTAACACCCCTATTGTTGCGCTCTACGTCGGCTGGTTGCCTTACTCCGTCAATGGCCAATGGTGGTATGTTATCTTCTTTGCGTGCACTAGAACTATCCGCTGAAGAGTATGTTATGTAGGTCTTGCGTCTTGATTGGCTTTGCATCCCAGTGGTGGGCTCGCACTCGCCGACCTCGCTGGTTCAAGTCCCGAAATTACCTCTTGTCTGCCGCGTTGGATGGAGGGTCACAAGTGATTCTGTTTATCCTGGTTCGTCTCTCCCGTTTGAGCTCCTGAGATTTACTGATGATGGATACATATCAGAGCTTTGCAGTCTTCGGTGCAAGTGGAAATGCCATTGCGTTCCCCAACTGGTCAGTGGCGTCACTCGTTCTTCACGGTCCGCGACTCACGTTCCAAATACAGGTGGGGTAACCCGGCCAACCTGTCTGCTGATAGATGCATGTCGACGTGAACGATTCATGCTACGTATTCTCCCTTTTGTACTTCATACGACATGACGACATGAATTGCATGATTTTACGTGTACGACGATAGAATGAGCAGTGTTTAGAATAGTATAAGATAGTGATACAGTATGCCAACTCGAAAGCGCAGAGAGTGAGTCCGATAATACACTATAATCATCGTGCGTAAGGGTGATAGTTGTGCTGTCCTCTCTGCCCAGCCCTCTGAGGCCCAACGCCTGCTCCGCCAGGGCCGGTAGGTGCACCTCGCGGGCCCCGTGGCACATTCATACCAGGGTTCATACCTCCGCCCATTCCAGCAGCAGCAGTTGCTCCCATCCCAGCGTTGCCACGACCCATTCCCATACCAGCATTGCCACCCATACCACCCATACCCATCATCCCTCCAGCAGCCATTGGGTTTGCACCCATACCCATCCGCATTCCGCCACCCATGCCCCCGTTGAACATGCCGCCGCCTCCGCCACTCATCATGCCCATACCTCCCATACCACCCATGCCTCCCATCATCGGGTTCATCCCACCCATCTGTTGGAACATCCGCGTGTACAAGGAAGCTAGAGCTTGAGGATCGAAATTGCTGCCCGTTTGTGCTTGGCTTGGCGGGCTCACGTTGCCCCCGTATGCGGCGGTCTGAGTGGTGAATTGGTTGTTGAACTGACCACCACCACGACCCATGCCAGAACCTACATTAGAGGCACCATTTTCGGTGAAGTTCTCGCGTTGTGAGCGTGGTTGCGCGAGCTTGACATCAATCTGACGTAGAGAAAGTCAGATCATTGCGTCTCAGGAAAGAAGGGCAAGAGCACTCACCAGCTTGCCATCTATCTCGAGGTTCCCGAAACCCAGGATGGGCTCGACGTTGGCGCCTTCAAAAGAGACGAATCCGAAGCCCTTGCTTCGACCCGTCTCCCTGTCCAGCATGACCGTTGAATCAACGACTTTACCGAATTGCGAGAAAAACTCGCGCATTGACTCCGAAGTGACAGTGCCTGCGAGACCTCCGATGAACAACTTCGTCGCCCGCTGGTGCTCCTGGCGGGGAATCGCTCGCTTGGGGTCAATCTGGACACGACGAACACGGTATGAGCGACAGAAAGCAAAGTTAAAGAGACATGAAAACATACAATTTTGCCGTCTAGGAAGTGTTCGCGGACCATGACAGCATTCACGGAAGCAGGGTCCTCAAAGGTGAGGAACGCGAAGCATCGCGATCGACCAGCTGCATCACGCATGATGGTACATGCTTCGACTTTTCCGAACTGCGTAAAGTACTTTCGAAGACCCTCTACCAACAGGAGGCTATTTAGTGACATGAACAACCAGGTAAATGTAGTAATGTATGCACCATCCGTAGTATCCCAGTTGAGGCCACCTATGAACATTTTGCTATTGAGCGTGGAATTGCAGCAAGACGAATTGCGTGATGAGGCGGTTGTAACAGGTGAAGGATAAGATATAGAAGCAGAGCTGTTATTAGTATCTGGTAACCTAGGACAATGACATGATAGGAGAAATGGACGACGCTACTGGTTGTCTGCAGAGCAGGTGCTAGCTTAGCTAGGTGGTAACCGAGTAACAACTCTAGTGGGTAGGACGTAGGCGAGAGGAGGCGAGTATGACGATTGACTACCGCGCGGGGATCATTGCTACTGAGCGATAGAGGTATCGTAACTAGTACCACTCCAAGGGACACGTTGGACACCAAGCGCACAACCACTGCTTGGACTGCGTCAGCGGGGAGTCAGAAAGAGAGCACACTCACCCTTCTTCTTTCATCTCCGATGGACGAACAGGTCGGTCCGAAGGATAGCCAGTATCGGAACGCTGAGGCGCCATTTCAGAATAGTCGTTGTCTTGACGCTCCTGATAGGTCGGAATCTGCTGGGTTGTTGGTGACGTGTAAACGGGCACCTGCGACTGGGGCGAGATTGCATTTATTGTGTGCGGTTCCGGCTCTTGCTTGACAGACACTTGCAGAGAGGGCTTGGAGGAGTCCGCTGACGACGAGGCAGCTGCAGGGGCAGAGGGTTGAGGGGGTGGGGTGGTCTCTTTCTTAACGGTTTCGTGCTTTTCTGGCTCGGATTTCACGGCGGGATCTTCGGCCTGGCCCGTCGGCACAGCGAACTCGGGTTCATCGTTGCCGTAGAGGTCTGAAAAGGAGTTAGGACGGGGACAAGGCATGCGTAGAACAAAACTTGCCTCCATAGAGGTCAGCGTCGAGGTCGGACATGGTGGTGGTGAGAGGACAAGATGCGAGGCGCGTTCTCCTCACGTAAGCCGACCCAAACCTCGGCATAGGCGCTAAACAGGGCGCGCCGCTGCCGCCGACTTCGGCACACCGCCCTCAACCGCCCCACGCAGGATAAATCTTCTCATCCTCGAAATCCACTTCCGTCTTATCCTATGCTACATATAATACATTGGATTCATTCTCTTCACCGATACAAAGACCTCGTGTTCAAGCTGTGAGCGGAACAACCGCCTGGACGCTCTTCAAGTAGTCCAGACGATGGGGATTCGCATCGGTTTCGTTGCCTCTGTAATGAGCAGTCCACTTGGGCTCTTCCTGCTCGCGAAAGACATGTGAGGGTATCTGTTGAAGTCTGAGTTGTCATGTACTGACCTTGAACAGTCTCAAAACCTTCATATACTCCTTCTCGTCGAGGCTGAACCTGTGGTATATACCAGCAGGCACCACCAGCAGATCTCCTTTTCCTACATGTATCCTGATCCAGCTGTCCGTAGCGTGCTCTAATGCGTTTTTCTCATTTCGGCATGACGGGAGAAGAGCACTAGTTTAACGACGTTGATAACCTACCTCGGATATCGAAGAAGCCAGTACCAGCGAGGACAAATCGAATCTCCTCGTCCTCGTGGATATGCCTCTCAGCATTTGTCAATACGACATCCATTCGTTCACAGGAGGATACACTCACTCTGCGTACACCATCTTCAGCATCGCATCGAACTCTGCTCCCAGGATCTCTCTACTCGTCTCCTTCACGTCCCGGTTCTTGTAGCTCCTCTCTCGCGCAACCTCGTCGATCTCCTGCTCCCACTTCCCGTTGTCTTCCACTGGAATCCTCCAGTACAACAGGCCGTTGGCTTTCAGATCGTCCACCGTAACGGATCTTCCGGAGTCGTGGAGGGCAGTCTGGTTGCCAGGAATGTTATCGTGGTAGAAGGCTCGCATGATGGGCTCTTAGGAGAGAAGTCGATTGCTTCGGTTTCAAGTCAAGAGCTTGATGATTCGTGGACGCAGTGTGTGAGTACGTGCGTCGAGCTTTATTTAAATAAGCAGATGAGACTCACCACACTCTAGATCTGTTGCAGCAGCGGATCAGGCGCTCCTCAGACTCCGCTGCTGAACCAATCACGGCACTCTGATTGCCCAACTGTTCCTCATCTTCAACACCATGTTCACGATGAGTCTGTAGTATGCTTTCCTATAGCTGCTTATTACACAGGCCCGAGTGATCATGCAAAACATATATGTGTGGTCACTGCAATTATGTGCCGGAATAAATCTGCAACTACTGGTCCTGGGGCGGCGGTGGATCGCCGGTCCGGCCGTCTCACATATCGCACCGCTTGAAGTGACCAGGCTTTGAAGTGCCTCAAGAGACGTGTAAAGGTGAGATCTCATTGACGTTATTGAATGGGGTTCAACTAAGCCGTTGTCGTTCTCCTACCGCACAGCTTGCTCTGCCTCTGGCCCTCCGCAACATAATGCAGCACATCAAAGATGACCCCACCTGGAATCCACACGCAGAGCACGAATGACCTCATGCGCTGCCCGTTGTCTATAAAGCACTGGGGTACAAGGGCTCAAGCTCAAGCCTCAATTTCGCCTTGCATTAGCTCGCTTCCAGTACAAGCAATATCACTCCCAGTAGACGTCCCACAGTCTCTCTCTATACAAACCGACAAGGAGGCTCTCGGGTTCTATATCTATGTTGCCCTTCGTCTTCTTCTTCTCTGCTTTGACTTACGCCTCCGTGATCCTTCGAGATGGGTGCGGGGTCGTCAGTCCTCCGATCACCTTCCCCGCTGGCAATGATTCGTTCCAAGCGGGACAATCCATTACTGTTCGTTGGTAAGCAGACCGTTATGTCGCGAATCCTATTGACGTGCAAGCTAATGCTAATGAACCAGGAATACATCTGTCATTCCTCAGAACTGCACGCCGTACACCGGATTCATCTCCCTCGGATACAATTACGGCGCCGTAAATCCTATCAACACTAGCAGGACGCGAATGGCCCCCACAGACATGCCAGGTGCGAATGTCGTTGTTGTTACCTGACACAGGTGCACGTATACCAACTGGAATTTTCTGAAGGCAATTCGCTTGCTCCTTCCGTCGATATAAGAACGGGGTCACAGCAAGTTACCCTCCCCCCAAACCTTACATCCAGAGACGACTATGTGCTCTTGCGTGAGTCTCTACTTGCCTGCCGTGCGTTATTTCGCTCTACGAAGTTCTGACCCATGGCTCCATGCAGTGTGGGGTGACGCTCTCAACGTTACACCTTTCTTCCTGATCACAGGCCCCGGAACCGATCCGATCGCTGCGCCGTCTACCACTGGTATCACGTCTACTGCTAGTAGTACATCGTCTCTGCTGTCAACAGCAGAGACAGCTTCATCGACTTCGATGAGAGCGGCCTCAAGTTCGAACAGCGCTTCATCCGAGTCGATGATGGCCACTTCGGTAACCTCTAGGATGATCGTCCTCGCTCTCTTGACCCAATCATTGCTTCAGCCATAGTGCTACTGTGCTACTTCTGTAAGTACCATTCCTGTTCTGCAGATGAGCTCTATTTCTGTTTATCCTTCTATCGTGTAATGAGTACGCGATGAGCACGTCCTATAATCGTTCGCGAGCGCGATCAGGAACATGACATGTTCGCAAATTTTGGCTTCGGCTCTCAAAGAGCACAGCTGTACCAGTAGTCAGTCCCTTCTGACGTTGAACGAATCCTAGAGCAATTGGACGAAGAGACTCCAAATTGGTGTTCGCGATGGCGTGCTCTCGGTGCCCATTCCTGTCAGTGCGATTCGCCGGAGTCCATCTTGTCACTGTCAGAATTTCTCTGCTTCTCTCTCAGCCGAATGAGATCTCAGATGGATTCTTTTGTTTGTCGCAGGCGGACGCTGCCGCATCGGCCCAGTCTAGCTCAACATCCCTGGATTTCTCAGCCTCCTGGGAGAGGGTGGGCCCGACTTTCAATCCTGCTCTGTCGGCCTTTTTTGCGGACTCGGACTCGCAGCGCCTTTGTTCGCGTCGAGACGTCACTTGGACACACATCTACAAAGTCAGTTGACAATCGCGCAGATCTCGTCACTACTTCCCGACGCTGTCGTAATCCTGCAAAGTCTACATCAATAGCCCGGACTGTCGGTGATTCGGGGAAGTCGGTTTGTCGGCTGTTGTCAAGTGTTGCAGCACAGTGCAACACACGGTCAAAACATTGACGCCAGCCACAAGCACGTCCAATATGATCGAGACATTCGAATTTGCAACACTTGAGCTCCCCTTTGAGCTGAGAACAATAGCAGACCATCGCGATGTTCCTCCTATCAACATGTTCAAGTCTGCGCTGGGGTCCAAATTCCGAGGCATCAGATACAAAGTCCTGTAAAAGCAAATCACTCGGTGAGCGCGTAACGGCATATGGTATAGCGGTGCGCTTCAGATCAAAGTTCGCGTAGCTTGCCCGTAAGCAGCCTCTTCCGAACCAGGGCGGTTTTTTTGGTGGTCGCCCGAGGGCGCGTAGAGCTTAGCCGAGGACGCTGCTGAAATATGTCGCCTCCAGTCCAGAAACACCTTTAACTCGACCTTCCACTTCCACTCCTTCCGTTCTCCTTATCCTCCGCTCGTGCCCCGTCGTGGCAGCATCCATGGTGTCGAGGTCATCCCAATTCCCTTAGATTGGATGTCAAGTCCTAACGCTGAGATCATCCAAGCCTACCGCCTGTAGTACGTGTCCTACTCATCCCAGTGCATCCTGCCGATATTCAGTGTCTCACACAGCCGGGAGGTCAACTGCTTTAATGTCGCGGCGAGATGTGCGTACATAAGTTGGGACAATCTACGAAGTCATCCTGATCAACGGCTTCGCCTGCAGCCCTCTTCATCTGGGACTATGTCATTACCTTCAGCAAGGAAGTTCGTTATGTATGGGGACGCAAGCCGACCATCGCTACCGTCCTGTTCATGGTGAACAGATACGTGAACCTCTCTGTCACTGTCTTCCAACTCTTCAGCCAAGCTTCCTCCCAACGCGCCGAAGTAAGTGTTCCGTCTTCATAGCTGCGGACTACGCTGACGCGCGCTGCAGAGGTATTGTTTCATCTCGACGAGCATGTGTGTTGGAGGATAATGACGTGATTCACGCTGACAGCTGCAAGGTTGTTGTCCGATTCGTGCAAGCACAAATCACTGTCTCTCTACTGGTTTTTGCTCGTAAGTTCTTACCTTTCTTTCAACATTTGACGTCACCTAATAAGAACACGATCAGTGTTCTTCTCTTTGCGTATATATGCCACATGGGGTCGCGACTGGCGGCCGGCTTTGCCTATCTTGCTTCTCGCACTGGTTCCTCCCGCGACAAACTTGGTTTGTGGATCGGTTGCGTTTTCATTGTCGGCTCTCTCACCTCGGCGTTCACAGTACCAGTACTCCGTGTCTGTCCCTGTTCCTGCGCCGCTACCGTCCGTTGGGTGCGCAACGTCTAGTCCTATCTCACAAGCCTTGTATCAGAAGTACGTCCTTCACCTCCATCGTGTGCTCGGCCATACCGTAGCTGACAAATTGCATGTAGCTGTGCGTATCTATACTCCTTTACCGAGGGCCTTTTGTGACGCAGTGCATATTAGTGACGGTTACTAATCGAGCCTGTACAACGTCGTACGACTTCCTCGTCGTCTTGTTCACGTTCATGAAGACGCTGGGATCTAAGAAAGCAGCTCGACGACTGAAGGACCGTACACCCTTGGTCATACTCTTACTTCGAGATGGTGAGCACGGATTGTGTACAAGTACATTTGTTCAAGTGTCTGACAGATTTTGCTTGCATAGGTACCCTACACTTCTTGTAGGCATTTCTTATGAGTACTCTCCGTACCCCCACTCATCTCAAACTTTCTCATCAGGCTGATGCTAATTCTTAATCTGGCGCAAATCATCGTTGCTTCTCTACCTCGAGTGAGTCCCTTTTGCCATAAATTTTGACTTCTCAATGTTGAGCATCCGTCTTTGTGCAGGCAAACAACGCGTTGTCATATTTCATGTCGCCGTTCGTCCATCTCCTCTCCGTCACATTCCAGTCTTGACCAAGCTTTATGACAGGTTGACCTCAATTCTCATCTCGCGTTTCCTGCTGAACCTTCGCCGCATCAATGATGCTGATGAACGAGAAGCAACATCCGTCTTCCTCAACACTTCAATCTTCAGCGCTCGTCAATTTCACTCCGAGCTCATTGGCAATCTTGGAGAAGAGTTGGACTGGGGAACCTCTGTTGGAACCTCTTCCCTTCAACACGAGTACGATGGAGGGAAGTCGAGAGCTATCAGTCAGGATCTGTCGATGGACACAATCTCAATGGCACCGAGCACCGTTACACCGAGCACTATTACGCCGACCAACGGCGTTGACTACGAGTTGACTCACCTTCACGAACCGTGACACAAGGTCTATGATCGCTCTATGAGGTTTACATTGTTGTTTGTATCCGTTCTTTTTCATGTTCCTTCCTATGGTTCCTTGCATGCGATGTCAGTCTGTAGTTGGGCTGGTGGATAGATTGCGTTGTTCGCTTGCCGTCATTGCGTGTTCTCTTGTCGGTCTCACCACCGTTGTGGTTGTGCTAGTATGATCCGAAATGACTATCGTCACTGAGTACTGAGTACTAATGTTTGCTCGAGGCCTGAGGCCTGAGGGCCGTTATCTCGTAATCGGCCTGTATTCATGCGTGCTGCATGGGGACGTCTACGCGTATCTTCGTATAGATTGCATCCCTTCGCCCCCTTCGTCTGCTGTACCTTTGTAGACAAGACCATGAATCTCGCGGGTCTCACTCAAGCCATAGAATTGTGGGAGTATGTCATCAACGTAATCGTCATTGGAGATTGTCATTCATCGTCATGCTCCTCGTCGTTAGGAACTCTAGCGAAATCAAAAGCGGATCGGCGCCCTAAAACGCGACGAGGCTTACATCCCCGATTATAGCCATTACGGCAGGTATGAATTACAGTATTAGGTATATGGATCCCTAGAGTGAGAAACGGGCCTGTGATAGCGGTGCAGTGAGGAGAGGCTTGTAAATGATCAAAGCTGTATGCTTACACGCAAGGATCGCCCATATAATTGCAGGGTCGGGACGACCAACAGGAAGAGACCAGCAACGACCGCGCCTTCGCAGCCAAACGTCTGAAGAGCGCCGTGCTTAGAAGCCCAGGGGACCTGAAAATATGCAACACTGAATCCACCCAGAACACGCGCGAGGTTGATCAGACTCGAAACTTCGCCCTAGAGCGTAATGATATGCGTCAACGACGTCAGACTTCGTAGACACACGGGTGTTTACCTGGAATTTAGGGAAGGAATCATTGCAATATGCATCTGAGAAGCGTATTGTCATCATCTAATGCCGCAGAATGTGGTGAAGACAATGTGTACTCACAGACTGCGACAGTATTTATCATGACGGCAACTTCAGCGATACCCCATCCCATGATAAGGGCACCAATGTTCAGATGGTTCTGCAGGGCTGCGCCAATGAGGACGAATCCTACTATGTACAATGGCACGGCGATGTAGCAAGTCCTAAGAGGCAGATCATGAGTTAGCTGGAATCTTGATCAAGTAGGAGTCCACCGTACCACAGGCGACTTTCCGATTCAAAGACACCCTTATTACGCCTGACGCACAAGTTCATCACCCAGTCGTTGAAGTAGCGGCCAAGTATCTCGCCAATGAGAACCGCAATCTATGAGATCCATGAGCAACGCAATAACCGAGCATGCCTCAAACAGTGCATACAATGGGCGTCCTTAATCAAAGGCGATATATGAGCGAAACGCGATGTAAGAAGATCGAAGAATACAACTTACCCGTAGATCCCTGCAATCGCATATTGGCTGTAACCGAATCCGATTGGAGGTGGAGTACCAAGAAATACAGCAGTCGTGACCTGAGAAGATAGTCATTACTACGCTCCCATATCCATATACCGAAGGAACTCACGTTGACACCGATGCTGAATCCGAAGACTGCAGCTTCGAACCAAAGAATCATGAGGATGTGCGGTCGCCAAACGATATTGACAGCGGTGAATACGACCTCGCTCCAACGAGCACGATACTGCGCCATGCGAAGACCTGTGATGCCAATCAAAGTCTCCAGACGGTGGGCAATCCCAGTCTTTTTTCCAAACGGTCTAGGATCCGCAAGTTTCCTGTCGTACATTCTGCATTGGAAGGGGGTTTTGAGCTGAGCATGTTATCATGCAAGCAAGGTTCAGCACGTACGTCTCTTCCCCTAGAAGCACAATGAAAGCAACAACGATGGCACTGTAAATAGAGCCAATACCGTATGCCCATCTCCAGCTCGCCCTAGCAATCAAGAATCCGAAAAGAAAGGGTGAAAGAAACGGGGAAAGGATAAATCCCATCGTCCATATGTTGAGCTGCAGAACATAGAGTTCATCGGCCTGTGTAGGTCAGTAATTGAGAAATGGCTGACCTTCCGAGCTTGCAAGTGAAACGGGTACAAGTCTGTAACGAGGTACAAACCCTGTGCAAGAACATCATGAAAAGACGCATGAGACGTAATGTAAACTCAAATTCTTACTGTGACTTGCGGGGTCGTACTGACGAACTATTAGGACATTCTGACAACGCCAGAAAAGGGACACTCACGCAAAAAAGCCGTTGAGGCAGCGCATAGCTTACAGAGCAACGTCAGACACGGGGATCTAGCTTCTCGAGCGAGCATGTACTCACCTGCGAAAGTCTTGAGATTAGGAGCAAACGTACATCCCACTAAAAAGCCCAAAGAGATGACCTGCACATAGCGGTGTCAGTCACGTAACGGTCAATGGATGGCGAGCATAAGAGCCGCACTTGAGACCAGAAGAGAACAGGAAGACGGCCGTAACGACGCATGAGCATGACGGCAAAGATTCCACCCCATCCCAAAAGGAAGATGCTCCAGCTGCAAGCGTTCATTTTCCATTAGCGCAGCGCGTAGCAGGAATACAGCTGAGACTCGTACTTGGAGGTAAGATTATTGATGACGTCGGTCGTAGTCTTGTACTGCGCAGCAAGAGAGAAAATAGAAGCAATACCTGCATTTTATGTCAGGTAAAGATATCGAACGAATAACGACATGCGTACCAATCCCTGAATCGAAGTCAGGTACGATGGCAGCCAGAGTGACGATGAAAAGCTGTAGGCCTTTACGCGAGTCAGACCACTACGCCGCGCGTGGCAAATAGCGTGAGCGAGAGCACGTCCGTCTACCAAAGGTCATCAAGGGAGCTCACGTTCTGAGGATCTTCTGGATCATCGGCCGGCTGAGGCCAAAGCACCGTTCTACCGTCCGAAGAAAGCTTCAGCTGTTTCGCGACCTCTTCGCCGAACTCAACTTTCGCTTCGCTATTGGCATGTCAGTTTATTTCCAACGACCGTTGAGCGTCAAAACGGGAGAACATACTCGATATCAACAACCAGTCGTCCTGCATTGTCTTCGTGGTAGGACAGCAAATCAATGATGCTCGAGTCCCGAATTGTAGGGGTCTCGGGGAGGGGCTCCTTCGTCGTGGAATCCGCCTCGTTGAGGCTTGCCGTAGCAGCGGATTGGAGTTCTGACATCACGAGCGGCCGCTACGAGAGACAGAGAGACGAATGTCCGGGAGGATTGCAACGGGAGAATCCTAGAGCCCAGAGAACGCGACGCAACGCGATGCCCGCGATTTTATGCCTGGTCAATCCAAGGCCAAGGTCGATCAGGGAAGCTGATCAGAAGAGGGTCGCGACTGCGCGTCAGATTGCGAAACAGACATTAGTAATTTGGGCTGGAACGACGGTTTTGATTGGCCTCTGCGCGATCACGCAGGACAAGTTTGTAGAAGTTTGTATGCTCCGTTGACGAGATCTGGTGCTACCGACAGGCACCGAGGACTAGACAGGACACGATCAATGATGTCCCGCATCTTTATGACTTCGAGGATCACGAAAGGGATTAGTGGTCTGGAAGGGGTCCATATGGTTTGATCGTGGCCTGATCTTTTTCTGCCAAGCGCAGGGCGCTGCAATTTGCGCCACAACGTCCTCGAGAGCACGTGGTCAAACACAGGACGATCGTCTGGTAGCGTGCAACAGCGTGCAACTAGAGCCGGTATGCGAGTCGAGGTTGTTCCTTTTTATTCATTTTATACATGTGGTCTTTGTATCTGCATCTGCATAGCATGATGCATCTGCTCACTGAGTACTAGTTGAGCATTGTACTTCCATGAGTGGTGACTAGCGCTACACTGCTACGACGCAACTTCCCAATGCGGACGAGCACTGAGTCTCGATCATCCGGCGATCATATTTTATGGTTGGGCCAAGATTCGACCCCTTGGAGATCTACTTGCTGCTGCTTCATTTGCAGAAGTTGGTTGCAGAAAAGCACTCAACTCCACTGACAGTTTCGAACCTTCAGGCTACAAACTCCAAGATCGCTTCACGTCACTCGCCGCAGAGTCTAATCCGACAATGACTGTGAGAAGTTGTGTTTCATTTTTCTTCAAATCGCTGGCGGCTGATTGCTTGTTAGGCAAATGAGTCGGACGGTGAGGAGATGCCGCTGTCTTTGGATGACATGTTTACAGTCAGTCTTGTTCGACGTTGAACTATAGGCTGCGATCTCTTACACCGTTGGCATGGGCATGTGTACTATAGGAGCCACCACGGCCGCCAACGCCTCCCACTACCCTAGCCACGTATACGCGGGATCGCACCGGTGAGGACTGGTCGCGTATAGAGATCTCCTTGGTTGGGTCGCATCCATTATGGGGTCATCACTTGTGAGCGGAAAATGCGGTCACTTGTGCGAGTCTGATCGTCATTCCCATTGTCACTTGATTGGCCTAGATGGAACGCGTCGTTGGCCTTTGCATCGTATCTAGACTCCGACCCAGAGCTGTGTCGCGGGCAAGCTGTCCTTGAGCTCGGCGCTGGAGGAGGTTTGCCGGGTATCGTTGCGGCCAAAAATGGTGCCAGAGTGGTAAGCAATACTTTGCGCTTGCTCGTCAGAGTGATACTGAGTTATTGCGCCTCCGATGGGTGCATCTAGACCGTACTTACGGACTATCCAGATCAAGAGCTGCTTGACAATCTTCAGCTGAATGTAGATCACAACATGGAAAAGAACGAAAGGAATAAAGTGCACGTTCAAGTCAGCATGGACAATCTATTCTTATCATAGTACCCCGAAGTTGCTGACTCTACCTGATCCAGGGCTACATTTGGGGACGATCCGTTGAGTCGCTTTTAATGTTGTGTGGGGCCGCAAAAGACAAGAAGTTCGACATTATCATCTTGTCAGATCTCATATTCAATCACTCACAGGTTTGCTCACATTTTTCTGTGTCCACAAGGACCGTCGCTTACCATACTGCCTTAGCACGATGCTTTGTTGGATACATGCGATCAAGCCTTGGAGACTGAAGCGGCTGAGACACGTGTATCACACCTGCTTGTCTTTTACACTCACCATCGGCCACATCTTGCTCACCGAGACATGGAATTTTTCGAAAAAGCAAAACAACGCGGTTGGACATGCGAGGAGATTTTGACAAAACGATACACGGTGAGTATTACTGCTCGATTGCGCATGTGGTACTCTAAGAAGTAATAACACCATGATGTCGTATCACAGCCTATGTTTCCAGAGGATCCTGGCGAGGAAGAGGTCCGGGCAACTGTTCATGGCTGGAAGCTAACTCGGCAGCGCTTCTTGACTTCATAGCGCAGCTCAAGCCTGGATTTATGTGTCGAATTTACCACTACTTAACGTACAAAGTAGAAGATGCGTATAAGTGTGTATGAGTCTGGTATGAGCCGCGCAATAGACGAAGGGATACTGGAACTGTTCAAGTTACTGAACCAATTCGAAGGTAGTCCGGCGAGAGCGGCCCGGGTGTGCAGCCAGATCGGAGTAATTACCGATGCGACACAGTGCGCTCTTGACTTGGTACCACCATCTTCTTTCAATTCCACTCCAGTGGCTATGTTTCCTTCTCGACCGTCCACCAGTGATCGCAAGTCGTCATACAAAGCGACTCCAGGCTCTATTCGTGACGCGTCATCTTCGCAGGAGTACCGGAGACAAAAGGTGAGCTTGTCGCATGCCGTCGTGTAAGACAAAAACCCTTTCTGACACGATATTATCAGGCTCTTGAGGAGCAGAAACGAGTGCGCCTATGTGCCTCATTTCAGAAATAACTAGTCTCATCTTCCTTCTGGCCGCCACCAGCGACGTGCCGAACGCTTCGACTCGTCACGCCAGCTGGACTTTTTTGCGAACCTTACACTTGGCCCATCGGACGACGAGGACGACACAGGCGATGGTCCCGATGTAGTACGAGAGGGCATTTCTTCTTTTGTCCCGCTGATAACATCGGAGGCCAATACACCAGCGAATGGCGCCGCCGCCTTGATTGCTCCGGTACCGGTTGATGCAGAGGTGTATGGCTCCGAGCAGCCCTCGGGTTCTGGTGCAAGTCAAAAGAAGAAGGGGAAGGGCAAACGAAAAGGCAAAGGAAAGGGACGGGCGAAGGCGGATTCTGGCCCTCAAGTACCCGGAAAATGGGGAGACAAGTGCATGTATGCCGAGCTGTTGGAGATGAACGAGGACTTCGATCTCGTCAAGAGTGATGGTATTCCGGAGGACATCGAGACAGGTTGGGTAGCTGTTGCTCCAGTACCCGTTGGAAAGCGGTGTCTAGCGATTACACATGCTGCGTCTGGCATAGCAGGAATCGGTAGGTGTGTCATGTCTCATACTGCGATGTCTGCTGACTAGTGAGTGGTTTGCTCGCAGTTCCCAATACCACACTGAGGTCCCGGCTGCTAGGAAAACCACTGATGAAGCCCTTCCCGTCGTCATTGCCTCCGCATACTGTGCTTGACTGCATCCTAGATGATGGCTGGAGAAATAATGGCATCTTGCACATTCTTGACATCATCAAATGGAAGGGGCAAGACATCGGTGATTGCGAAACCCCTTTCAGGTGAACAATGAGCTTTCCTCTGCCATACCTTCTCCGCTCACTGTCACTAGGTTCTGGTGGAGAGATACCCGCTTATCGGAGCTCTCGGTTTCCCCACCTCCTGCTTCTGCCTCTGATAGCCAACAGGCCAACCCGACGTCACCGTATCAGTTCTCGTACCCAACTACACTCGTTGCCGTTCCATGTCACACCGATACCACCCTGCAGAATATTTCGAACGTCTTGATACCCTTGACTCGTCATCCACGTCGAGTTTCCATCACTCTGCCTGTGCCGACAAGTTCTACCATGATGGAGATGGAGGACTCCTCTTCCGCTGCTCTCCAACAAGTCCAGTCAGTATCTACGGAAATCAGATCTGATGGGCTACTTCTGTACGTTTCCCAGTCGACATACGAACCTGGCACCAGCCCGTTGAGCACTTGGGTCCCTATTCGTCCATATGCGGATTCGAACCCTCACGGAAAAGCCCCTGTTGGTGTAGAAGAGGGACCTTTAGACCAGTTCGAACGGTGAGCACTCCTCCTATGCAATGTCGTCCCATCTGACTGAGGCCGAACTTTGTAGGTTGATCAATAGAAGACTGGCCGGAAGGGCGGGTGGGCTGCAGATGGACATGTCATGAACACTGCTACTGTAATCTACGCTCATTGTATGATATTCTGAGTCGAATCCACTCCCAATTGCTACTACACCACCAGTGCTGAAACTGAGCCTGGCGACTTTGAATTGAGCGTGCGTGACCAGGTGTGATCAAAATAGAAAGGGGGCGCTTGCGTGACTCTGGGCGGCAGTGGGTGCCATTTAGTAGTAGACTAGCTCAAAGAACCAGCTTCTCCGCTCGCCATTGCTGTTCTCCTCATCTCCTCTTGCTCTCGAGCTTTCACTAGCTTTCGCAGAGCCTACGGACACCCGCAGCGCTTTCATGCGCTTTCCTCAACCATTATGCCACCATTCTTCCCAACAGGCAGAGAGATTGTTCTGCTCACGTTGCTACTTGTCTTCCTGCTCTCGGTTTCAAGCACCTTCAAGTCTACCCCTATCTCGATAGCGGAAATCACCAAATTACGCAGCTCCTACTACTCTGAAGATGCAGAGGACATACAGCCCACAACATTCGAGTCCCAGTTCAGCTTACAGTCTCTTAGTGCGCCGATGAACTGGGGTCTTGGCCAGGTTCCACAGACGCAGATACTCGCGCATGTACCAGGTTTGTTTCTCCCTTTACTCTTGACGACGACTGCTAAGCTTGTACCACCAGGTTGGACGATTTTCGACAGACTATACGTCCTGAATGGAACTGCGTACATCGTCACCGACAGCCCCGACACAGTCCCCGACCGCAGGTTCATATCATCTACGGCCATGCCCATCAAGAACGGGGCGGAAGCCCAAGCGCAGCGACTTCCGACGGATAAAGATATGAGAGTTATCAGCACGGACGAGGCGAGAAGGTTGTTTGGGTCGCAGGTGGATCGCTATGACGGCGTTTCGTGGCTGGTGAACGATCCGAGGCAATTGTGAGTACTTTTGTGCTGTATTCGGTCGCGAAATCAAGGCTTCATATCTTCTATTCAAGCATCACGCACTATTACCACTGGTCCGCCGAGCTGTTCTTTGGAATGTGGCGCACCTACTCGTCTCTGGATCCGACCATTACACCTAATGGAGAAACTTTCCTGCCAGCTCCCAGACGTCTTATCTTCACACATATCGATGCCGCAAACTGGCGTGACTACTCCGCTATGAACGAATGGGTCATCTACAGCACGTTCCCTTCGATCAGCATGGAGTTCATGAATGACTGGCTCGAGCGCAAAGCTTCGGGTCGACCAATTGTATTCGACCGCGTCGTATTTGCCGACCGAGCTGCTGCGTTCCATGGGACTAATTTCCTACGCACACAAAGGACTGCTGCCAACGCATTTGCCCTCCCCGGAAGCGTCAACTGGTGGATGCCCATTCGTAACAGCGTGGTCGCCTTTTCTGGGCTGAGCGATGCCGAAGGAAGAGCCGCCATTGCGGGTGTTGCTAGTACCCCGGTCATCACCTATATCTCTCGACAAGGCTGGGGTCGTCGTATGCTTATCCCAGAGCACCACGAAAAGCTCGTCAGCGAGCTCTACAAGCTCAGGGATGCTTATGGGTACGAAGTGAACGTCGTGAACATGGACAAGATGTCTCGGAAAGAGCAGCTTCAGCTTGCGGGGCGGACTACGGTGCGTCTCTCCTCTCTCTTTGGATGACATGGTGCTGACATTCGTTGATACAGATCATGATGGGTGTTCACGGAAATGGTCTAACATCATTGCTGTGGATGCGACCCACCGCGCGATCGACCGTCATGGAGTTCTTTTACCCCGGTGGCTTTGCCCACGATTACGAGTACACTACGAGAGCCATTGGAATGGTGCACTATGGATTCTGGGGAGACACGTACGTACTTTGACTACTCTGCTTCGTCCGAACTCGCTCAGCTTTTCACAGTGCATTCACTCGACCAGACGTCCCACCCGTCAACTATCCCGAAGGATTCCAAGGCAACGAGATCCCCATTGACGGCGAATTAGTTGCGCGACTCTGTCACGAAAGGTTGACCCTTTCAGAGGAGGCAGACGATTAGTATTTCCATTCTTCATTTCTTCACATCGCACATCACTCGCAATACCCTCGCATAGATTCTCTCCATTCCCCTGTCTCTTCCCGCATCTCAAAAGCTCTTATAAACACCCACGTATACTGAACAATGTATATGACCTGCGTGTACGAGAACGCGTTCGCCCCTACCTCGTTGATACTAAATTATTCTGCTGTCGAACTTATTCAAGCTACATATATACCGGATATTGATAATGCTATCTTTCTAGACATCGCTCTGCTATATTCTCGACTGAAAATGGAGTAGGATTTGCCATGAAGATCAATATGTATACATGAAAAGTTCCCAGAAGCCAACACGGGTCGACATGATGCCTATCTCAGTAACCTAGAACAGGTCCTCTTCTTCCGGCTTCCAATTCTTCGCCTGGTCCCAATACCCGGCGAGTTTGGCACCGAGCACCTCCTTCGCTGACCCATCCGTTGGACACGACTTCGGTTTGAAGTTTCCGAACGACCTGTCACGGAGTTGGCCCTCCCAGACCAACCAGCATTGGTTGCCTTCCAACGAGACCTGCACACCAGCGTCGCCGTCTGGCTCGGCTTTCGCTTTGCCTTTGCCCTTATCTGCATCCTCCTCGCCTTCGCTGTCAATCTCCACGTCTGACCCGCCTCGCTCGCGCGCCGCTTCCGTCCACGCGATTCGATGTAGCATCAGCCTCTTGTACTTCTTGACGAACTTGGCCCCGCCCTCAACATACACCATGCTGAAGCCGGGGTTGAAGATGCAGACACCAGTGAGGTTGTTCTGTTCTGCATTCTTCCGCACTTTAAACCGATGAGCAGGATCGGAGAGTGTCTTGATCCTACGGTCTGGTCAGTACGGCGAAGTCTGATAAGTTGATTTGCAACTTACTTGAAGACTGCACCATAGATGCCCTTCTTCTCTTCCTCCATCTTCTTCTGCTCTATCTTCTCCTTCTTCTGGTCTTCCGTGAGCTTGCGCTCCGCATTCATTTTCTCGTGGGTATGCTTGCGTATGGCGACCTCCCGTCTTACACGGGCCTCGACCCTCGTGGGGTCTTGAACGGCGTCCGATGTTAAGACTTTCATGAGGTTCGCGAGTCGGACTGGACGAGATTGATCAATAAGAGTCACCATGTCAAATCAAGCAACGTACCCTTTGGAGGATCCGGAGGCACCAAACCCATACGGATGCGGTCGCGCTTATCTTGCAGCTCAGCCTGTCGCCTCTGTTTCCTCATCTTCTTTTGCTCCTAGAAGTTGTGAGTGAGAGAGAGACCTCCCTAAGTGAGCGGTCACGACACGCACCTTCTTGGTGAGTTTGAGAGGCTTCATCTCGATCTTGTTCTTATCACCAGGTGCAGGCATAGGTATAGGATGTTGGATGTAGATGTCGACAGGAGAGCTGGGTTTACGGATGTTCATCTCGGAAATACCCATAATAAGATCGTCGTAGGTCTTGTTGGGAAGTAAGGCTGCGTCCCACCATTCAGCTGCCGGAGGTGCATCACGCTAGAGCACAATAGTGAGCAAACAACCCAGGTGAGATGTGGAACGCAGATAACGCACCCGAATATTCTTCTCAAGTGTCTCAAATTCTGAGTCCAATCCAGCTTTCTTCGCGCTCTCCGCAATCCTTTGTTTCAACTCCTCCAATTGTGCCTCTTGCCGCAGTTGGTTACCCAGTTGCACATATTTGCCCTTAGGGTTGAATCGGAAGTTGCGGCCATGACGTTCCTTGGGAGCACCCTCGAATCCGCTTTCGACGGCAGTGACGGAGCCAGATGTATATGGGTTGGCCTTCGTTTCGATGGGTACGGCTGGGACAGGTGCTGGCGGAGGAGTGGGAGCATTGCGCGCATTAGCCTGAAGACACAAAAGGTCAGCTGCGAACATATTCATAGAGCACGATCAATTACCTTGATGGATGCAAACTTCGGTTGCATCGGTTTGTACCTGTCTTTCTTGGACTGTGGTGCTGGGACAGTGTTGTCTAACAGGAGCGGATGCGCTGCCATCTTGAGGCCAGCACCCTGCTGTGACGGTTCCGGAAGCTTGTTCTTGTTCTTGCCTGTCTGAGGAAGTGACTATTGAGATAATTTAGTACGTTCCATCCGACAAAATGAATCACATGCTTACCATGTAAGGATTGTCCTTCACCGCCAAATTAGTCTGCGCCTGAGAGACTCTCTTCTTCGCTTCCGCGACCCTACGCGCCAGATCACTCGATACACCAGGTCCAGGAGAAGGCGACGCGGCGTGTGACGACGCGGCAGAAGGGGTGGCGGCAGGACTGGGAGTCGCAGCGGCAGACCCGAGAGTATTCTTCTTCATAGCAGCGATCTTCGCCGCAATTTCGGCCCTCTTCTTTGCAATAAGATCATTTCCTAGAGGCTGTGGACAAGGAAGTTCATAGAAGGACGATACACGACTGGGTAATGATGTACTTACCGATCCTGTATTGCTGAGGCCATTGGAGGGAGTCTGAGATGGCATGACGGGTTATAGAAGCAGTCAAAAAGCATGGTAAGGAGCATATTCACCTTTACAATGAGTAAGAGAGACGACTCACAGCATCACTATGAATGAAAGTAGAGTTAACGACGGTGACTTAGGAGAGTGCAACGGACGAACCTTTTCAATTTCTTGGCCACACTAGACTCTCCATTTCCTTCGAGGGCGCGTTTACGGTCGCTCATGGCGAGCTCCCAGTTCAGCAACAAGAGATGCGAAGGTGAGTCGGGTGGGTTGTGTGGTGGTCGTGGTCAACGACGACCGCCTTGAGTCTAAGTCGCGCGTCCAATTGGACGGTGCTATTCCGGTTTGATAACTATTTGGTGATGGTAAATAGCGAGAAATCCTGGCTGGCTCACTGCGAGCGCTTCGCACTGCAGTACTCTGCTCATTCGCCTGTGATGTTCTCCCTCTCGTCTGCGCGGTCTTTATTGACTGCGTGTCGACCACCACTTCGCCAAGCAACACCCGCTTCCCCCCTTGCCAATCCACTCTTTCTTCAAGCCCGTTTCCGGTCACAGCTCGCACCTCGACGGATTCACTTCATCAAGCGTCACAAGGGTGTCCTTCCAGTACCGACTGGCGGGTCAATCAAGGGCACGACTCTTGCATTCGGCGATTGGGGCATTCGCATTCGAGAAAATGGAGCGAGATTGTCTGCGAAGCAGTTGACTGCGGCGGAAGAAGTAATCAAGAGAAAGCTGAAGATTGTCAAAGGCGCGAGGAGTTACTTGAGGGTGTTTCCTGATATCCCGGTTTGCATCAAGGTGCGTGACAATGTATTTCGTCCAGTTACGTTGAGGGCTGACGCGGTTTTTTTGCTAGGGGAATGAAACGCGTATGGGCAAAGGAAAGGGCTCATTCGAATTCTGGGCTACCCGGTACGCCTTGTATCACCAGTGCTAGGTTTGGTCGTTAATATCGTCATGAAGCGTCGCTCCAGGTCGTGTTCTCTTTGAAATTGGAGGTGCTGCAGTCCGCGAAGAGCTGGCTCGAGAAGGTCTGTCCCCTCATCGGTTCAGAATGCTGCTAGTAGCTCACGTCATACCCAAGCACTGCGTCTGGCATGCGATAAACTACCAGTCATGTGCGAATTTATCACGAAGGACACTCCACCGCGACTGGGCAACCTAGTCTTGTCACCTGAAGAAGTCGCTGAATTGAAGAATTCGCCCGGGCCCCTTTCAACCAGCGCATCATGACACGCACAGGATGCACAAGCGGATGCAGTAGAGCGTATTAGTTCCATTATAATATAGTTTTGAAACGATCTCCCAACGCGTCCGACGCCTACAGCGCACATACCAATGAACTAGGAGGATGCCTGTGCCAGTCCCTCTGCCCTCGCCTTCTCCAACTCCTTCGCCCACGCCAAATTACGAGCTACAGACTGCACCCTCGCCCTTTGTCGCCGTTTGTTCAGATGCGACCAGTCCTCATTTACTCCAACCTGCCAACCGAACTTTGGCGGCGAAGGCTTCGGGGTGGTCGGCACTGGCGGTGTCCTGACCTGCCATGCCCATGTGTTAACAGTGGTGCTGAGGTTCGCCGACCGTCGAGCAGCCTTGGTCATCGACTTCAGCCGGAGATCAATCTCTTCCTGGGTGATCGTGCGGACTGAGTGAACCTTCTCAATCTCTTTCCGCCTCTCCAGATCGCGTAAAACGACCCGCTTCAGGTACCTGCGAGTATCAATGAGAACAGTACTGTCCACACGAACAGAGGTTCACGTACGTCACTGAACGAATGCCATTGTCAGGATGCGGAGGCCTTGCGATTTTGCTGAGCGCGTGTTCAGGGTGACTCGGTGGTGTAGTACCCTTGGCTTTGTATTCCTCCTGCACGACGAGCTTGTAAAGTTGCTGGGTCGTGACAGGCGCGGTCTGAACAGCAAAGACTTTGTGGACGATGTCCCTGGCTGCGGCCGTGGTGTTTCGTGGGAACATGTAAAGAGGCCTCATTTCTGGGGCGGCGGTGAGGGTCGAGAGGAAGGTGTGGTGCGAGTGCCCGCTGCTGCTCGCGGTGGTGGTGGCGATCGAGAGGGCGTGCGGAACAACTGCAGGAAACGAGCGCGACAAGTCCCTAATATGGGCATAGAGGACGCAAACGACGATAAATCGAGGGTCTTGACTCCTTCAACTGCACAATCCGGGCCACTCCCTCTTCTCGTCCTTTCTTCCCATCCCACTCCCTCTCGCATCCCTTGTACATCCCCTCAGACCCGCTCTTCACCTTTGTAAATCATGGCTCGCGGCCGACAGCGCTCAACCTCGAACGTCTCAAACACAAATGGTCATCAGCCACACCGACCCCCAACAGCCTCTCCGCAACTCAAGCGGCAATACGCAGTTGCCTCCGACTCCATATACCAAAACAACCTTACGGTGCTGCGTAGACGGGACCCGACGATTGTCTCCATTCTTGATCAATTCAGCCATGTCTGCTTGTATCACTTCAACGGCGAGAAATGGTTAAAGCAGGGCTTTGAAGGAAGTATGTTCCTGGTCGAACAGTACGTATTCTTCATCAATATTGGTGGTCGCGTGTCACTCACTACAGGATGTAGTCAAGACGAGCCTAAGTACGGCATGTTCATCCTCAACAGGATGAATGCCGGTGACTACGGCCGACGCATCTATCCAGAGGATGAACTGGAAGTCGCTGGTGACTACCTCATGTATCGATATTTCTCCGATTATACAAAGAAGAGACTAGCAATGAATCTCCCATACCCGCTTCCTCCTGCGCAACGTCTACTCTTTGACGCCGAGTTTGGCAAAGACCAGCCTTCCCCGCCCACTCAGTCAGACCCTGGCGGACCTCCTGTGGTGAAGGAAAAGAAAGGCCCTTTCACCATCCTTGGGTTCTGGATGTTTCAAGAGGAGGCGCGGGAACCATTGAAGGATGTAGCTCTCCGGTATGTGGAACCCTTTAGCCACGAAAATACGTGGGCGATGCTCATGATGGATTGTAGGCTACACTCGTATGTGAAGCAGGGGCTGCCGTACCCAGAGGAGTATAGATTCATCCAAGGACGCAAACCTCCACCCGGCGGCCACAGTCGTACGCCGAGCCAAACCATCTCAGTCGCGAATGGTGACGTGAGTGGCGAAGGTATGTATCTGCCACGTATGAGTGCCACCGAGTCCCTTACGAGTAATGCGTGCAGATGATCTGACCCCGCGAGAGAGTAAAACGAAAATGACTGCCAGGCCTACCCACAATCATACTACATCGGAAGTCGACAAGCTATTCGCAAAGCTACAAGCTCCTGCTCAGATTGTTGCGTCGCAATCTGCGCAAGAGGCTACCCCGACCAACCTTCTGGACGTGCTCACTGGCAAGACATCTTTACAGGCGAGCGTGTCAGCACCCGACACTGCGCCCTCCGAACCTACCAGAGGCCTAGCACTCTTGGATTCTATTTTCGCGTCCGTGGCAGCACCGGTTGCTCCAGACTCTCAGCCACCTCAGCCCCCGTCCCGCCCGCTACCATCTCAACCTGAGGAGATCCAAATTGTATCTCCCAAACCTACATCGAACACACTACCTCAAATCCTTAACCAGGATGTAATCTACTCTCTCCTTGGTCTCGCCTCCGACGGTAGTTCTCGGGCGTCATCGGTGGCACCCAGTACCCCTGGCTCTCGCAAGTCGCAGAACCGCTATGAAGGTGACAACGAGTTCAGCGATTCACTACACTCCGACGCTGGTTACTCGACTTCCAGCACAATCGCCGACTTTGAGGATCCTGCTGTCCTGACTGCCCACCCCATCGTCTCCATTCCGACATTATCGTATCCACAAAACGGTTCGTCGGACTCGGAGCAAGAGGGCAGTCATGCGGATGGCCATCGAAGAGTTCCTGGAGACGTGACGCCTCGTGTCGTGTCCCGAGCCATGGATGCCGCATCTCCCGTACCAGTCCATCGTGCACACACTCGGCTGGGTGCAACAAACGGGGCACCGTCCAAACCTCACGTTGCCAGGATGCCCTCCTCATCCACGTCGTCTACGGCCACTGTCAAGGCTATCCAACCAGAGTCGTCGCAGCCGCGTACTCGAGATCTTGTTCCCTTCCAGGCTGACTCCGACCTGTGGCCGTATCCTCGCGCACCCGTCGACGAGCGCGATCCCGAGGATTCTGACGTGGTCGAGCTGGACTTCTCCGATACCCGCGCATTGAGCGATCCCGCAGTCTTTTCCAAAAAGCAGCAGAAGCAGAAGCAGAACGGGAAGAGGAAGAGCCGCAGGGAGAGGGCGGCTGACAGAGAGCGGGAGAGGGACGCGATCGAGAAGAGCTGGGACGGCCCTACCAACGGTGGACCCCAAGTTGACATGGAGTCTCAGCCCGGAGCACCCGTGGTGAAAGTCGCAGTGCCGCAGGTCAACGGGAAGCATACCGCTGTGAACGGTGCTGCCGCGGATTGCTCTCCCACGACAGACGGAGTCGTCTCCCCCGACATTGCTAGGAACGCCCTTCTTTCTGCATTGTTCGCGCACTCTAAGGCTCCGGTGCCTTCTTTGCCTCGCAAGCAGTTCGTCCAGGAAGTTCTGAGCCTCATTTATGTGAGTAATCTTTCCTCTCTGCTGCACACTTATCGCTGACACCTCTTTCTAGTCGGACTCCGCTTTCGTGGACCAACTCTACAGTGACTACTGCTCTCGCTCCAGCTAGTTTGTCCTCGTACCAATGCTACGCTATCGTTACATATCATTAAAGCTCTGTGTGTTCTATCGTCATTCATTATCCTGTGTCCTCATCACGTCCGTACTTGTATATCGTCCATTTCCATCCTCCTCAGTGCGTAGTCGTATGATCTCTATCGCATTTACAGTCTTGTTTTGTCTGTGTCCCCACTCGCATCTCCATCGCATGCTCTTGTATTCTCACCTCACGGCTCATGTCGTCGCCACACCACTCTCTTGTCATTACACTACGTCAAAATGTACTTGCATACAAAATAACACATGATCATATCTAAACCTGTTCGTATGTTCGTATTCTGTGCGCAAGCGGAGAACGTTGCATGACAGAATCAGGGATACATCTTCACCTACTCGAGGCCTGAGGCTTGAGTGGTGCTGGACATCTGGACATGGACGTCCACGTTGAAAGCCGACTCAAGATCGCACCCAAGTTCGAGCAGTTTAGATATGTTACAAATGATGGTGACTTCTGATTACTTTGACTTCTCTCTATATCTACAGATGAGGCTTCTACTCTCGTATCTGGTTCGTAAAAGACGTCGAAGTCGTGACAAGGACAGCTACGGCTACAAGACGATCGAAGGGGAACAAGACCGGAAGAAAAGATGCGACAACACAATGCGACGATGAATGAGGAACATGGGCATAGAGCATAGGCATAAACAATGATAGGAATGGGGCATGAGGGGGATCCAAAGACGATGACCGGGGAATAATGACGATAACGATAGCGAGGGTAACCAAGACGAATGGAATGACCGAAGAGGATGTAATGCGACCTAGTTGTTCGCGAGCTCAGCACTGAGAGTGTTGAGATGCTTGATGACGATGTCAGCAGCTTGAGCGATGACCGGAACGTGCGCGGGGTCGGCGCGAGGAATGGTGGTGGTGTTGAACTTGTCAGGGTGGAAGCGAAGGATCTCGGAGCGGATGACCTTCTTCTTGCTCTTGCCAGCGATGTCGGGGCGGCACTCATGGAACAGGAAGGTGCTGATAGCCTCCTTGGTGATCTCGGCGGGGCAAGTGAGCGTGAAGGTGACAGGCCAGGGCACCTGGTTGAAGTAAACAGGACCCTCCACAAGGGTAGGACTCTGCAGGGCAGCCCACTTCTGCTCGTATGTGGCGTACCACTGGCGAGCGCGGGCCAGCGTGTCGTCCTGAGAAGCTTGAGGGGGAGGTGCGCGGCGCTGCTCCTGTTCGCGAGCCCACTTCTCCTGCGCCTCGCGTGCACGACGAGCACGCTCCTCACGAGCACGTCGCTCCTGTGCTTCGCGACGCGCCGCTTCTTCGCGGGCTTGACGAAGACGCTCCTGAAGAGAAGAATGAGACTCAAGCACAAGATAAAAGAGAACCGTGGACACGTACCTCTGCAACCCGCTGGCGCTCTCGTTCCTCCTGCTGAGCACGGTGCTCCTGCTCGCGACGAGCATACTCCATAGACTCGCGGAACCTCTGCTGCCTCACAAACTCTTCCTGAACCCTCCTAGCGTTCGCCTGAGCGAAAGCGGCCTGCTCCTCCCTCTGCTTAGACATGTTGGCCAGGAAGTCGTTGAAGTAGGCGGGACGAGGTCGGGACTGAGGCGGGGGCTGAGGCTGAGACTGGGGCTGAGGTGGAGGTTGAGACTGGGGCTGGGACTGGGGCTGGGGCTGGGGTTGAGGAGTAGGAACCTCTTCCTCATCTTCCTCGTAGAGATGACGGCAACCGTAGGTCCCAGGCTTGCGCTGCTGCTTGGCGGAGCGACGCTTGGCCTTGGCCTCAGATTTGTCGGTGCGAAGGAAGGAGGGGATGTCGTCCTCGGGGATGGTAGAGTGGGAGGCTTTGGGGGATGGAGCTTCATTTTCGCTATCGGACCCGTCGTTGGCCTCGCGGGAGCCGGCAGAGGGCATGTGGATGGAGCCATCGCGGGAAAGGCCCGAGCGACGAGAGGAGCGAGACTTGGGGACACGGTCGGGACCGGTCTGGGGAGCGCGGGCCTCGGTGTCGATGAATGCGTAGCTGGAGAAGGAGCGAGTGAGGGGAGGGCCGCCAGGGAGGGTGTAGCGGGCATCTTCTTCGCTGGCGGGACGCTTCTCCTTGCGCGGTGCGGTGTTGGCCTTGCCGGGGGTATAGCGCCTGTTGGCGGGGTTGTAGGGGGCGAAACCAATGGGCATGTTGATGAATGAAAAGAGGAAGTTGGAAGAAAGGAGTGAGAGTGATGAGATTGGGAAACGAGAAGTGACGATGGACGAGAAGGGAAGAAGAGGATGGGAAGAGAAGTAGAGGATGGAAAGAGAAACAGAAGAGGGGAAGGAGGGATGGGAAACAGAGGGGGGATGAGAGACAGAGGATGGGATGGGAGTCAGAGGCTGATTGAGGGACGGTGGACCGGAGGGCTGGCGATTGAGGAGGGGCTTGTACTTGGAGGCTTGTGGAGATGTTGATTGTTGATTGTTGAGGTCGAGCGACTACAGGCTGGCTGTTGAGGCGAGGGCGAGAAAGGCTTGTCGTTGAGGGACGAGGTGAAAGTGGTGGTTTGAGAGGTGGGAACCAAAGGGCCGTTCCCCGCCAGCTTTTATATCTGCGGTAGTCACGGCACGTGAAGGTTTGTTTGTATCTGCTTAGCGTCCCCGGAAATCGCTGTAGTCGACGATTACGTCCCGATTGCCCGGAATTGGGGATGGATACACAATCCAGCCCGTGTTTGGGGTCCAATCCGACGCTCACTTGCCTGATAGAGGGTTCGGACCTACAATCGCCAGGGCGGTCACCTGGCGACCTTTGAAATGGGGGACGACCATTGTGCAAGAGTGCGCGGGCATTGTCCTCGCTCCGCCTTCCAGGGCCATGTGCGTCGGATGGAAAGGCCGCTCAGGGGAAGTGAGCTCGCAAGGCTCAAACGAAAGCGGCCGGGCAAATTGCGGATGGATCATCCTATAACCGCGCGACGACCAAGAGGAAAGAGCACATAACTCTGCGGCCCAGCTTGCGTTGAGGGCTTTGCGGTTGTACAGCGATAACTTCACGCAGACCGGAAGGGGGGCGACCGGGTACTCAGCCGACACTAAATGCAATGCGCAAAGCTCTGGGTCATTGTGTCGCATGAGCAAGCGCATCGAAAGCGCAGACTAGATGTCGAGGGTCGAGGACAATAGCCCCACGCCCGATAGTCAAGCACGAATGCCCGAATATAAGACATGGCCCTTCGCCACAATGCGGCATGAGCTTGCGGCGCTACGGCCCGGAAAGGGAATCGAGCGCTTGTTGCGAGATGGGCCACCTCTTCGACCGTCACAAAGGGACATTGTCTGGTAAAGCAGCGTGTCAATGAAAGATCCATTGAAAGCGATAAAAGAGGCGCATGCCGAAGGGTATTTCAGCAAACGAAAATCTCACCTCGCTTCTCTTTCTCTGTTTCCCTCCTTCCTCGACACCGTCTCCCGCGACATCCACGACCAAACGCCACTTTCGCGCCTTCGACACCATTGCTGGCCACTGATCGATCCGCACTTGGCTTCCTTACAATCTTCTCAGAACCTGGTGAGTAAACCATCCCATGGGACATGCGGCCGAATTCCGACGTGACTTTTCAGAACTCGCGATGACCCACAACCACAACACACGGCAGCAATCGAGGCTCGTTGCAGAGCACGACGCGTCTCCACCAGTGCAGCAGATCCTCAGAAGGTCTCCGAGGTTCCTTAACAAGAACACCGCTGCAGCTGGCTCCTCGCATCAAGGCCCCCAGGGAGACCTCCAGCAGCGGGGGATTCTTTCTATCTTCGAACGCGTCAAGGAAGCCTATCCTGACGCGGACCGCATCTCCATCGAGCTTTCCGAGACTGGCAAAGGCGTACACTTCCACTGGAATTATCCCCCCTCCTCGTTGGCCAACGACTCCGATGCAGGCACCGAGTCGTCCGACGCGTCTTATTCCGTGGGTACCAGATCGCGGTCTTCTTCCCTGTCCAGCTTGTCTTCTCTGTCTTCAATCGGCGAGGAGGAGGAGCCCCAGCCTGGGAGCGACGCGGAGCCTGTGGTCCCCGGCCGCAACCCCTTCGCGACGCCTCGTCAGAACGTTCCCTACGTTCCCGTCACTGCTCTCCGGACTCCTCGTAAAGCCTTCCTTGAATTCGTGCCTCGGCCTGTCCAATGGGATGCGGATTCCAGCCCTGATGAACCCCGTCATCGTCGAGTAGCTCCACCTGTTGCCCGTCAACCCACCCACCAAGGCTCACCATCTCACCACGGCGGCCGTCCTCTTGAGCGCGAGGATACCATCAGGCCGGGCCTTCAGCAGCAGCAGCAAGAGGCTGTAACGCCCCCGGATGTCGTCTCTGAGGCGGAGGAACGACGGGGACGAGAGCTGCGCGAGGCGCGAACGTATCACGAGCAGATGGCGATCCTGCGGGCCAACAGCGAGGTCCAGCAACGCGCCCTCCAGGCCGCACAAGCAGCCAACGCGTTCGACGAGGACCAGCACGGCAACGACATCAACGACATGGATGTCGACGAGCCTCAGCCTGTGGCGGGACCATCGCGCCTTCACGGACACGCGCGGCGCGCTCCTCTGTCTGTCATTCCTGAACCTCTCGAGACCCAGATGACTTCCGACGTCCTCCTCCAACTCCCCACCATCTATCCTCGTGACGCCGTCGCCCGTTTCTACCGTGATCCCAGTGGTCGTTGGCTCCTCGAGGGCGCGCTCGAGACCGACCTCCTAGGAAAGATCTGCGAGAACACCAAGGAGATGACGGAGGGCGCGTTCCGCATGACCGCAGAGGAGTGGCAATACCTCCAGAACCACACCGAGGGGCTTGCGATGGCGAAGATCCGGGCACCGTTGACGAACGAGGACCGCATCGCGCTGGAGCTTGAAGCTGCCAACTTCGCGGCTCTAGGCTACGAGCCGCAACTGCCTTTGGGTGTGTATTCGGGGTCGCAAGTTCAGCCGGGCATTCCTGCATCTGAAGGAGAGGGTCCGCAGGCGGGTCCGTCGAGGTTGCAGAGGGAGGATACGGAGATCATTCATGTTGAGGGGTTGGAGGTGGAGGTTACTCGGAGGCGGGCGACGACGTTCCCTGTTGGTAGGCGGATTCAGTGAACGCCACTCACTTCTCATGTGTATCAGCTGTGGTATGCCTCGACACGACTTTGACGACTCACATTCATTTATTCTCTTCATCTCCTTGCTCTCACTTCACCTCATGACTTATGTCCCCCATTCCAGGCGATTGGGTGTATTATCAACCTTGAATCGACTTGACGTCGGCATCCTCGATCGTTTCTTCTCAAATCTCCATCTCATCGGTTTGTACTTGGATATATATGTTGCTTGTAATCCTGTCTATGACGCCAGAATGCTGTACTCTTGTAGATACTCCGTTATATTATCATATCTCCGTTTTCTCAACGAAGACCTGAACAAGTGAACGATTCAGTCGCGCCGGACGTGATGTACGAGCAAGCGAAGCAACTCACTTCGTGTATTCAAAGCGCGGCAACATTGTTGATGATAGTTGGTTCATCGTGGATACAGTAACGTACGCGGCGACGGGGAAGAAGTCCATATTTCAGGTTGCACGGGAGGAGATTTGCCTCTGAAGACGAGTGAGGGCTCGAGAATGGTTGGTGTCAAAGCTCGCGCCCTCCTCGCGGTCAAAGCGCACACACAATAAGGTGCCCCTGGATTGTTGTCTCGCACTGCACAAGACATTTTCCAGTCATTCAATCTGTTTCGTTGACGAAATCATTCTACCCATACACTGAGCGACGGCCTCCGCGTCCATACGCGTTCGACTTCTATTGAACATATTCAACGGTGAGTAGCACCTGTTTTACAGTCGGGGTGGGCCCACACCGAGGGTGATCGGGGCGCTGTCGGTTTTGCAAGTACCGGACATCGGCGTCTATCTGTCCCCACTCTTTGCCTCCTCCCTCTCACCGACTCTCCCAGAGGGCTCTCCTCCTCGTCGTTCTCCTCAGCGACCAGCCATGCCTTCACCACCAAAACCATGGGAGCTCGGCGGCGCATCCGCAACACCAGCACCGGCACCAACACTCCCTACGTCGTCAGCCCCTCCATCCACACCAGCAGCAGCGCCCATCTCGACTTCCTCAGCCCCTTCAGTCCCTGCACGACCAGCAGCCCTCGCAAGCACATCTACCGCTCTTCCCTCCGCCGTTAACCCTCTCGCGAACACCTACGGATCCGCGTACTCTTCCTACACATCACCCTACAACCGGTTTGGGTCCACCTTCGCTGGATCCTCGTATGCTTCGCCTTATGGCGGTGTTAACAGCATGTACGGCGGCGGTATGGGGTACGGTGGTGGTTACGGCTCCTACGGAGGGTATGGCATGAACGGCATGTACGGTGGAATGCCAGGGATGTACGGCGGAATGGGCGGCCCTCCACCGTTCGACCCCATGAACCCCTCCCTTACACAAACACTGGAGTCTACAACACAACACACCTTCGCGCTCATACACTCGATCGTCCAAACGTTCGGCGGCGTCGCGCAGATGCTCGAATCAACATTCATGGCGACGCACTCATCCTTCTTCGCCATGGTCGGCGTCATCGACCAATTCGGTCAACTCAGAAACGCACTGGGGAGTGTCCTGGGCCTGTTCGGTCTCGTCCGGTGGATGAAAGACACCCTGACAGGCAACGCAGGAGCCTCAGGCCAGATGCGAGGCGAGTTCCGCGACTTCCTGAACGGCCGACCGGTGCAAGGTCCCGCCTCAGGACCGCATGCACCGAAACCCAGCAAGAAACCCCTCATCATCTTTCTCCTCGCCATCTTCGGTATCCCGTACGCGATGCACAAGCTCGTGAAGATCCTCACGGAACGACAACGAATGCAACAGGCCGAGTTGGCAGCTGCCGGTGGTCAACCGGGTATGCTCCCCCCACTCGACCCGTCGCAATTGACGTTCGCGAGGGCGTTGTATGCGTTTGATGCGACGGCTCCGTCGGAATTGGCTCTGAAGGAGAACGAGATCGTAGCGGTCATGGGGAAACTGGACCCAGCGAGTGGGATGGAAGTGGACCCGCGGATAGAGGTGAGTTCGCTTTATCACATGTAGGTTAGGGCGTGTTCCGATGCTGATTTTGTTCGCGCTCTTTTCAGGTCGAGGGTAGTGAGTGGTGGAAGGGCCGGACACGGGAAGGTCGAGAGGGCTGGTTCCCCAAGAAATGGGTGCAGGTTTTGGAGAGGAAGCAGCCGGCGGAGGTCAAGAAGATTGATTGAGCATTCACCTTATGATATACCTCTCTCTACTGGTTCCTCGTTTACTTGGCCGTGCTCTATGGGCAGGTTCAGGTAGATTCGGACACTTCATCTTTGCTTGCTGATTTCTCGTCATTGTGGTCGGATTCTCTCTGTGTATTTCCTATGTGCCATTACTCCTTTATCTTCAGATACATATAGCTACTATTGATCTATTATCTTCCGCAGTTATCCTCGCGTTCGAAGTCTCATACCTCTTACCCGAATACGAAGGCAGCTCGACACTTCCCTGACGCGCATACGAGAAGTTGAGTGTTCATTCAGCCGAAGATTGCATCCGCTTTAGAGTCTGGACTGCAGCTGGACTGGCATACGTCTTTACTCTCGTATATCCGACGAGGAGAAAGATCCATCATACGCGTTCAACAGTCCGAATAAATTGAAAGACACAATGGTGGTGATACAACAACAGGAGGGACATTAGAAGGGTGTGACGTGATATGAATGCTAGTAGGATACAGCGGGAACTGGGGAAGTGGAAATATAGCGGTACAATGGGTGAAAGGTGAAAGGGACATCAAAGAGTCGTATCCGTTCATGAGCCGTCCATTTCCGTCGAGACCTAGGGGTAGATAGAGGATGCGGGGAGGTGTATTGGCCTTACATAGCACCTTCGCTTCTAGAGATGATCCACCTGGAAGAAAGTATGAAGACGCGACGAGGGACGGAAGGAGGGACGAAGCTTACCAGGCGTGGAGGACACCGGGGATCCAACCAAGGATAGTGAGTAGGATGTTAATCCAGAAGTCTGGAAAGCGGATGATCAGCAATTGCGCTCCCGAAAGGGGACGAGGGGGACGTACCTGCGGTTACTCCTCGCTCTGAACGATGTGTAGTTGTAAGGTCAGTATTGCAACAAACCAGGGAATGAGGGGAGGGATGCTAACTGAAAAAGACAGCGACAGGAGGCAGGAAGCTGTGGGTCGCGGTCAGATACGAACAGTGGGATAAGACGTTTCGAAAACGTACATGGCGACAAAGTAGAGGACGACGTCGCGGGTGGGGGAGACGACGGAGGTCATGGTTGTCTAGTGGTAGCGGGAGAGGGTGCGGTGGTGGTAGTAGTCTCGGGGAGAGCTGGGAGGACGAGGCGTGCCCCCCTGAGGATGGGAACTTATAAACTCGCTCAGCAGCGGGTGCGTCGGAGGAATGCACGAACCAAGGACATGCGTCATATATGCTGACTAAGCACAATTTGCATCCATCCGTCCCCGGAATTCCCCGTCTCCTTCCAGCTCTTCGAAGTCCTCCTTCCGACGCGACTCGCGACTCGCACATCCTCTTCAGACTGGCACTGGTGCTGTATGTTGAACAACTCTGTTGTTGCATTCTAATAAACCCATGTCTCCAGGATGTCTACCCGGATGTCGCAATCAAATCTTGACCGCCCAAAATTTTGTCTGGACCGACCCTCCGAAGTCCCC
This sequence comes from Steccherinum ochraceum, assembly GCA_004332605.1. Lineage (NCBI taxonomy): Eukaryota > Fungi > Basidiomycota > Agaricomycetes > Polyporales > Steccherinaceae > Steccherinum > Steccherinum ochraceum. The sequence continues at coordinate 74,867 of RWJN01000074.1, forward strand.
ACCTCACTTCCTGCCATGCACGGTCAGCAAGCACAACAAAACGCCCACCGAATCCCGCGAAAATCCCACCCAACTCCCGAAATGCCCCTCCCCTCTCTGTCTGCATAACGCACCTTGACCTGCTCAGCCCTGGCACACGCTGACTTGACGTCTTCATCTCCCCGGTTTCCTCACCCATAGTCCGGCTCGAATCGGTCATTTCTAGCGCATGGCAGGAACATGCTTTTCAGTTGTCGATAGACTGCCCACCCTCACCGCCTCTGCGCCGAACAAGTGTGATCGTCTACCTCGATACAACGATCGTCTCGCTTCCCGCCCACCAAGCATCGTTTCTCAGGCACGATCCCTCGTCGACGCTCGGTCGACGCGTCAATCCGCACGAGTGTTCCGTTGGGAGGCCCTAACGGGTCGGATGAGCTGGTGCCGAGTTCCTCGCCGGAGGTGTGTACTGTGGAATCGTGCTTCCGCGACGTGTGTTTGATTTTCAGCGCTGATCCTGTCGTAGTACGAATTCGCGATCCTCTTCCCCGGCAACTGGGGATGTCGGTTGTACTGGGCCCTTCTCATCGCTCTAATGGCTCATTGTGCTCCGTGTTCCGCTCTCAGGCATCGTTTGTGAAACAAGAAGAAAATTGAGTGTAGGAAAGGGTCGCGGGGAGGTTGTTTGATGCTTGGTGTACTTGGAACGATGATTTGGTGCCGTCTTGTCAGTCCACTCTTCCTATCTGTGACAACCAAAGCTTAACTCGTCTATTTATTAAGTGACACGATCTCATGCTGTCCAATACCATATTGCAACTACCATATCTATGGCAGTCGGATTGCCTCGCAACCTTCGGTCCACGCAGCGGAGACCACTGGCAAGGACAGCTGCGATGTTCTTATTTGCAAGCTAACGACACTTCCATGCGATAATTCATGTCGCCCAGTCCAGCCCCGCCTTCCGAGTCTGCCAAGTACTGGTCGGTCCTCCGGCGAGCGGTACACAAGCGGTACCCGTTACTATCCGCGCGCGAGACAAGCCAATTCGATGTCCCTCGACATGTCAAACAAGCGCTATGCATTTCGCCAGCTTCGTTAAGGCGGTGTTTAGGCACCGTCATGCATTCCATCTCTCACGCATCCTATATATTACTTTGCCCCCTGCTCATTGATCCTCTACCTCTCGCTTCAACCTTCTTCCCCTCACTACTCGCCATGTCCCCCAGCATCCTTCCTCACAAATCGCGCTCGCCCCCATCGCCTTATGTTATCTCTGCGCCGATCGAAGGCTCTTTCGTCGATTTCTCGAAAGCATCGTCTGCGACAGACAAGAGTCGGCTTACCCCACCACCCAAACGCGACCGCCTCAGGTCATTTGGGTCCAAAACGCCATTACCATCCCCCGCCAAACTCCCTCCCTCTACTCCCAAGTCTAAGAGCGGCAAACGCTCTCCGTCCATCTCGGCCCCCGTCCAAGGCTCATTCAAACATATCGGGCACATGACGTTCGATACTCAGCACGGATACACGACAGCGGGGGTAGACCCGTCGTGGCATAGCGTGATCCACCACCTAGAGGCGAACGACAGCAGCGCGGCCGAGTACGGCGCGGCCGCCCGTACGCATCTCAACGTCAACACGAAGATCTTGATGCGACCCAGACGCCTTTCGGAGCCGGAGATGCTCTCCCCTATCGGAGTTGATATTACCTCTTCCGCGGAAAGCAGCTCTGGATCGGGGCATCACCAACACCGTCTAAATCCAAGTGCAGCTTATGGAAAGCTGAACAGCCCGTCGGCGCACCGACCCACGCAGAGTTTCGACTACAACCCACGCTTAGGGAGAACTGGAATGGGTATGAGCGCGGTAGCGGGATGGCACCCGCGGCCGCAGCAAAGGATGAACGGCAATGTTGCGGAGGCGCGGGCGAACAGGACGCCGCGCTGGGAAGGACCTGGATCGGTTGTGCGCTCGACGTCCGCTGCTTCAGTGCCAGAAGTGTTGCGCCCATCCATGTCGCTGTCTCAGCAATCAAGTGGAACACGACCATCTGGTTTGATGGGAGGAAACGAGAAGGTGACGCCGGCTCCGGGCACGGTTGACATGAGAGGAGGGGACGCGGTGAAGGACAGGAGGAGGATGTCGCGCAGCGTGGATGCGTCTTCACGCGAGCGTGTAGCTGCGACGCTGCGGGATGGATCGGTGGGGCCGACTTCACCAGAGAGGCATCTCAGCCCGGAGGGGAGTAGGAGACGTCCCGTGCGCAGGAAGGCCGTTCCCAAGCTCGAGCTCAGTGATGAGGAGAACGACGTTCAAGCTACACCGCGGCGGAGGGCGAACAAGGAGCAGCAGCAGCAACCTAGGCCAAGTAGGCATAACACTCGTACTGTGTAGTTTGCGCTGTCTCACAGGTGTCTCTCCGAAAGCTGGCAGGTACTTCGATAGCGAAGCTCCAATAAAGGATGTCTATGAGCGGACGACGTCTTCGTCGTCCACAGAATGGCCGGAGAGCAACTTGAAACGTCAGGACGAGGTGTTTCTATGGCGGAAGGAGATGCAACGGAAGTCGGAGCTATACGAACAAGAGCACCAGGAGGGGGGTGATGACCTCCCGCCGCTCCCGCTCTCAACACATGTGCATGGCGCGAGCTTGAGTATTCGGGATCGGGTGATGCGATGCATACGAGCTGCTCTGGAATCTGGTGACTATGCGGAGCTATCCCAGTTGGACGATGAGGACGCTCAGTTCGCTGTTGACACTGTTTGGCAGGTCAGTGCTCACTGTATGCTAGCACCGTCGTGACGAATTCAAAGTCCATTGGACTGCCACAGATGCCAGTCACTCCCCTACCTTCACGCATCACTTCCGAAGTACCTTCAACACTGCACCACCAGCTGCAACGAGCGCACCTTCGCCGGCTCGCATTCAAGCTCGTTCTGCACTTCGACCGAATGCCAGCAGCGCTATTTCTGTCTGGTGTACAATGCCACGACCGAGAAGCATCCATCGGTGGTAGGTTCGCCGACGTGTATCGTGGGACGTTCGGGAACTTGCAAGTCGCCCTGAAGTCCTTGAATGTTCTCAAGACATCGAATGCGGCGAAGGTTCGGTCAAGGAGGGTGCGTGTTTGCTTCGCCACTAGGCCATGATTGAGAGGCCTCAACTAAGCTTACTTGGTAGCAGGCTTTTTACAGGGAGTCGCTGTTGTGGCAGGATCTATCTCATCCACATATCCTCCCTTACTTGGGCGTGGGGATCTTGGAGCATTCCGTCTGTATGGTTTTACCGTGGATGGAGAACGGTAACATCATGAACCACATGGATAATTTGAAGCAGCAGGGAAAGCTGACGGCTCACAACCATAATTCGGTCGTCAACGAATGGGTATGCGTTTCTGTGCCCTATCGTACTGCACAGCTACTCACACGATGCATTTATACAGTGTTACCAGGTCGCACTAGGACTTGAGTACCTACATAGCGAGGGGATAGTCCACGGCGACCTGCGCGGTGTAATCGCAAATCTTCCTCTTCGCATTGAGCATGTTTTGACCAAATCTGGAATCTTTCTAGGCAAGCGTCCTCGTCGACGACGACGGCAATGTACGCCTCACGGACTTCGGCATGTCAGCTATCGCTGCAGGGACCACCCACGGCTCTGAGCGCGGAGACGCGAAACGGTGGCTGGCTCCTGAGCTCATCAGTCCCGAGCAGTTCGATCTGAGCTCGGGTCAACTAGCGTATGCGGGTGATATGTACGCCTTTGCATTCATTGCCATGGAGGTGTGTACCCCTTGCCTTACGTCCAATCCGCCGCACCGTAGCTGAAAGTCATGCCCGCGGGCTATTTTAGATTTTCACTGGCAACCCGCCCTTCACTCAGCTGTCAGAGCACCAAACCATCCATCACGTTTTGCAAGGACATCGCCCGCGTCGGCCTTCACTGTTTGAGGGGGCCGTGGTCATGTCAGACCCGCTGTGGAAGGTGACGACGGTGTGTGGGAGTCACCATCCTTCCCACCGTCCGTCTGCTGCTTCGGTTGTACTGGTATTGGAGACGGCCGACCGTGAACGTTTGTGTTAGGGCGCATGTAGTGCACTCCTTGCTATGGTGGTGTCGGATTGTATCGAGGTCCTGATGTGCCCAGGTTTCAGACTACTGAGATCGCGGGAAACGATGTCCCTCTGAAATCCAATGCTGCGTCGCCCCTCTTCTCTGTGACTCTTCACACCCCAAGATGCTCTGTTGACGGTCGACATTGTCATGAGCATACTTACAAAATCTGCTTTGCACAGGCAATATCGGGAATATGATCGCGAAGCCTATGAAGTGCATTTGTGGTCGAGTGTTCATATGACCAGTATGCAGGACGCACAGTCTGCAGCTGCGTGTCGTTATAATCTCAGACCGGCGCTGGTAAGCAGCCTAACTGGAGCATGCACCGGACCTCCCAGAGAAAGCCTAGTACTTACTACTGGCACGAAGCTGTACGGTGAAAAATGTCTTCGAACGCCACTACACAAATTTTGCTAGTCCTTGATCGTGTACTCGAGTACACGTATCATCTGGTCCGCAGTGAAAAGCGTCCACATCAACAGAAAAGCTGTCTGCACATCCAAGAATATGACGTTAGTTGCGGCCGCAGACTACCGCCCAACTGGTTCCTTCTCTCCTGGCCACTTGGGTAAATCCAGTCAAAGTGCTTGCGGCGGCGGTCACTGAACGGTAGGGACGGTCTTCAAGCTAGCTATGAGCGAAGAATCATGAGTATAGAAAGCCGTATAAATACAAACAACACAAATTCAGATTCAGATCCGCGAGACAACATGTTTTTAGAAAGGTGCTTTTGGTGCTATCAGGCAAGAACACACGAGGTCCCAGCAGTCCTGGAAAACAACTAATCGCTACCACCGATCGCATCTCCTGATTTGCTCTTCCCGCCGTCGCCACCGCGGTCTACAGCGAGAGGCAGTCGTCAGTCCACGATGGAAACAGTGTCAGAGTGAAGGGACCACGTACTGTTGCCTTTGTTCCCGATCACAGAGTCGCCAGAAGCGTTATTGTCAACCTTTCCACCATTGGCATCACCAGAGTCACCAGACGTGGCGTCACCAGAGGAGCCAGACCCGGTGCCACTGCTGCCACCGGTCGCGTCTCCGGAAATCGAATGGCCACCGTCACCGCCGCGGTCTACAAGACATGCATCGAGATGACCTCAGTATGATCTGAAGTGACCACGAGTGAAAAGATAGACTCACTGTTGCCTTTGTTTTTTATGGTAGATTCGCCAGACGCTGTGTTACGAACGCTGCCACCATCGGTGTTGCCAGTGTCGCCACTGGTGGCATCCTGTCTGGCGGTGAGGGCGTTCATGCCCACGGGAGCAGGAGAAGCTGCCGCGGTGAGCGCGCAGGCAGCGACAACGAGGGAGCTGATGATAGTGAACTTCATGATGAGCGATGAAGAGTGATCGGCTTTGAGTAGGAGGTGTGGTGAGTGTGTAAGAGCTGAATGGGTCGGTTGGTTGGTTGGTTGGTTGGTACCACTGGGTTTTCTGGGGAATCTGGTTGAGCTTATATAGATTGTAGATGGCAGGCAGAGGAGCTATCATCGAACGCGTCGAGTCTCTAAGACTACGGCGCATGACCAGCCGCGAAAGCAGTGTAGTCAAGGGATAGGTTCATGAAACGGTTGTAATGCGCTGTGATTTCGGGGCGTCGTATGTCTGCGATCATAGCAAAGCTCGAGGCTAGCTGCACGAGCTTCTCCGAAAAGGGTATACTAGAACATTGCGGCTGCGGTAGTTATCAGTTACTACGAAACGATGATGAAGCGGGTACGGAAACAGCACACATACTGTTCGTTACACGACATTCGGCTGCAGTACTGGCCCACATCCTGTTACCGAGTGCGAACTTCGCTCTGGTAGAGGAGCTCGACGGGCAGTGGTCTGACGCTAGTGCCTCGAAAAACATCAGCGAGTACAGCATGCGAGTGGCTTGATGGATGTTCTCGTACATACTGTGCTCGAGCTGAACAACCATACTTGCATGTTTTCCAATATGATTTGACACGACGAATCAGCCCATGGACCCACAGCTGAACGGGCAAAACCCGAGCCGTCGCAGAGGGCCCATAAGACACGTTTTTTAGAATCGTGGATGTGTCACTGGGATATTGCAAACATCGGAATGTTGCCGTCGGAGTCGACCCAGGTCTACTGACGAGAAGACTTCCGCTACCGTAAGGCAGAAGGACACGACAGTGATCGACATCTCGAGTGCAGTCTACCACGATATTGGCGGTGCGAATATTGCTAGCGTGATTGGCGGGAGTTTTGCAATACACGTGAGCGCGAAGGCGAGCAATGTTGCCCTCTGTTTATCCCTGATACAGATCTCGAGGCCCAGGCCTTTGCCAATGAAACGTACACACTTTCGTCCTATTCGATACTGATGAACTACGCTGCTCTATTCAAGGTCTATCCGACTTGCACCAAGATTCTGAAGGGTGTATGTAAGCAAATAGTATCATTTCACAATAACGCAACTATGGACGCCGTTCTCCTCCTGTTCTCCTCGCAGTAACAGTGCTGTCAGCGGACCAAACAATGCACTCCAGCGACCCTCTTTCTTAAATCGCTCTCTCTGCTATACATCATCCAACAGCTCGAAAGTAACGACTGGTGCCCCGAGCTCGACTCTTCGGCCCCCGTGCTACTTCCTTTCCGACTACAAACTTGTATTCAGGCATCTGCTGCCCAGAACCAAAAGCAAATGTCCCCACCGGAAGCTGGTTGGGAGGTCCGAATTGAGATTGGAATGGCGGATCTGGGTCAGGTTGTGGGGGTGGCTGGGGAAATGATTGAAGGGATCTGGACTGAGTGTTCTCCCTGACTTGCGAAGCCTGACGAAGCTCTTCCAGTGATGCTTTCAAGACCTGAATCTCCGCGTCCTTCTCTGCGTTGGAGGTTTGCTGCTGCGCCATCGCAACTTGTAGCTGACTCAAGGCATCAGTACGCCCCCGATGGGCTTCGTTCTCCACCTCCCGACTGGCTTTCTCCATACGCAGCATGTCGCTGAGCTCCTCGACCCGATTCTGGTGCGTTTTGATTTGACCTTGCGCTTCCTCCAGAGCGATCTGAGACGTATGAAGCTCATCTTTCACTCGCTGGCATTCCTCCTTCAGATCATTGTCGTCTGGAATGTAAACCTTCCGGATGGGCGAAATGAGGTATTGTCGGATCTGTGGACCAACGCTCTGCTCCATGATCTTCACTGCGGGACAGAGAGATTCGTATGAGGTAGTGCGTGCGTGTCAGATGATTTTCAGACTTACCTATACTGAATCCGACTTTACAGGAAGGGCAGGGTATTGCCGTCGGACTAGCGTTTGCTTTGACTTTGTCCTGGATGTATTCGGTCAAGCACCTGTTACAAGAGATGTGGCCTACAGCGAAGATCCCAGGTATAAGCATATGGCGCACGCGGAATTCACCGCGAAGAAACATACCACATGGTGGGCACACCGGTGTAGCTAGATTCTCGAGACAAATGGGGCAGGACATGCAGGCAGTGAGGGAGAAGATGTGAGTCGATGCAATACCCGTACCTCCCTGGCGGTCTACTCAGCTCGCTTGATAAAGGATTCATGGACACTGTCCTTTGTGCAAGTTGCTTCGAGGTTTCATATCCACGAACTCTTTGAGAAGGCTCGTCTCTTTCTTTCCTCTTTGTTATGAAGCCCAGCTGACAGTGAAAGCCTCCTTTGTTCCCAACAGTGCGTAGACAAAGGTCGCTCTTTCCGGTCGCAGCCTCGTGTTCCACAAAGCGATTATCCTCGTGCACTCACTACACCAAGAGGCTTTGCGCCGGCGGCATACACTACTTTCGTTCCGCTTTCATTCGTCATATTGACACATCGATATGCCTGATGCTAGTGACGCTGTTGGGATGTCGTGATTCCTGGCAAACAAAAGCCAAATTGCCAGCCTCGGCGTAACACAACGCGCCATCACCACAGAAAACTCTCAACTGATTGTCGCTTCGAAATCTTCGTCCCCAGCCTGATCAACCCGCGAGAACATACGCTGTTCGTATTGGGATAAGTGCCACTCAGGTTGACGCTCTGTGAGACTGGGTCCGGAGGAACTGTACTGAGCACGCTTCGGTATGTTCAGTAACCTTGCACTTCTAACCTGCATCTTGTTGATCCGGGAATCCTCCTACCGACTTTCGGTGTCTTACCGCCAGCTTTCCAGCAATGCAACCCTCGATTTTGTTCGACCAGTGTCACGTCGCTGCTCGGCGACGTTGATGTCGAAGACGTGAACAGAAACCGAAGAGACGTCGCTCGAAGCCGGTACGGTCTCGTTCCTTCGGTGCAAGTAGCAACAACCATACTCCACCCGCCTCGAAGCTTATAGGCTATTCAACGTGCCAGTGCTACTGGAGCCAAAGACCTGAATATCGGGAGCCACACGCCGAGGAAAACCAGGTGAGAACGAACGCCCAACTGCCACCGAACGACGCGATTTCTGAAATTCGTGATGCTTTAGTCTGAAATCCCAAACACCCAACTGGAAATTACTCACGTCCTGGCACAACCACGTCGGTGTTCACATCGACAATATTGACTGCGGGCATTCGATGCATGGGTACGCATCGGAATTCGGAGTGCACATCATGTCCTTTGATTGGTGCATACCAAGAGGAGTATTCGGGGAGCTGAGGCTACTCAGCCGAGAGAGGCCTATTGAATATCCAGTCCCAGTCTGAGGCATAGATCCGCTTATCAGTTGCGTTCCTTAGAATCATGTCTGATGCTCGAAGACATCATAGGAACCGAGCGAAGCCATGCCACTGGAGACAAGCTCGAGCCGTTCCGTCCTCATCACACTCAAGGGCCGATCGTGTGTGCTTGTATGCGCATATATCCCCAGGAGTCAAACGCCGCAGAGAGGTGTGGATCCACACTGTGGCTGGCGTATCCCATGGTACATATGCCAAGCATTCATTTTGTGTTTCTTCTAAATCCTACTCGTGCGGCATTTGCGGTTCGGTCCCTATGAGGCTATGCAGCAGGCTCTGACCACACGGCATATCTATCATCTCTTGGGTTACACACCTCACTGGCTGCGGATTCCATGGTTAGCATCAGCCAGGACTGTGGGTGCAGGTTCGGACGGGAGGGAAGGGAAGGGAAGAGCTACGGCATGGTGTCCCCATACGTACTGCGCTCCGGTCTTAGCACACTGGTGGGTAGAAAAAAATAAAGCGATTCCCATTCGTGATAGCACATGTATACGAACATTTCCTTCGTTCAATGGCGATGCCTGAAGATCTCGTCTTCTAGCATACCCCACATCCGGGTACTAAGTGGCGGCGGAGGTGAGGTATACAAGCGTCCTTTGCCACAGTGTATTGGCCATTCAAACGCCTTCTCCTCTGGAGCAATGCGCGGATCGAATCGATGTCGCGGGGGTTCTATTGGAACCTCGGCGTCTCAGAGAGTTATGTCCGAAGAGTAAATAGGTTGCCGAACTTGCACGATTTTGATTGCTTGCAGGAGATGAGCTATGCGCATGAGGCAACCCCATAGTGTACTTGATTGAATATATACCCACAAGTTGTAAGGCGGAGTAGAGATCACGTAACGAAGTCCAGGTTCCATGCAGGGCTCGTTTTTGCGCGGGGCCCGAGGTTGTAGAGCACATCTCTGCCCCAACTTACGCTACGAAGAGATTGAAACTGAGACCGTTGAGCATGAATGAAAGCAAGAGAACAAAGGCAAAGAACATATCCCTACGAGACGCACAATTGTGAACACCGGTGGCGGAGGGAATCCAAAGAATCTCAGGGCCTTCCGGTAACCTCAAGCTCAGCATCAAGCTCGCAGATTACACAATCTTGAAGCTTGAAGACCGGGCGGCGCTGAGGAGTGGCATCTGAATGGCGTTCCGCAACATCGATGGGGATCGGTCTCCGAGTCCTGCGAGGTCCCTTGAAGCTGGCACGGAGGATCGCGCAAGGAACTTGAAAGCGCGGCTCCGTGCATCGACGGAGGTAAGTAAGTACACACACACGTACGTGTCTCAGGCCGAATGATTGCCTTTTCACGATGGGGATGATGGGCGCACCTCCGAGTCTTCCATCTTATCTTCGGATGAGTGATTTCGTGGATGATGCATATGCTGCGCGCCACAAGACGAGCAAACTGAAGAGACACCATGGTAACGAACTTGGATTGCATCAGACCACGCGCTTCGCAAGTAGTTTGGCTGTTGAGAGCTCTGAAGTTGAAGCTTGAAGATCTAATGGTTAAAGGAGGGGCGGCCATCGCCAGATGATGCCGGGTTGATGTTGAGTACTTTGAGCACCATTCTTCCCTACTTCTTCGCGTTTTGAGATGGAGGCAATCATCGTGCCCGTGTTTCTCTAGATACGCAGGGAGACAGGACGCGGTGTGGGTATGAGCGAGTGGAACGCGGGACGCGGGTAGACACAGTTGGAAAGCACGACCCTCGCGCTCTCGGTCTGTACTGATCATGGAAGTCCCATGTCTTAGCTTTCACGTCTTCGCAGCGAGAAGAGAACGTTGCGCTCTACTCTCCAGCGGCGATGTAGTACAGTAGTGCCAAGTCGCAAGCGTGCCGCTCAAGTGCCGAGGAGAACCCGACCGGGTACAATGATGAGTACACAGACCATGGAGCACCTGAACGATACACAGTTAAACGCACACAGCACACCGAGTCGAATTGTGTGCCACATACCATATTTACCCTCTCACTTCCGAGTCAAGCTGCGGTCCTAAATCGCAACATAACGTAAACGCGCAAGTTGAATTCCATGCATTCCTGTAAAATGAACACCCGTGATTTCATTTTTCGTGTTCATTGTGGAGCATGGGGGTGGAGATACAGCGAGAAAAACCTACACACCACGGGCAAGCAGCTGTCGTATCCCAACATCGACGTATCGATGCGGGCAGGTTCCAATCCACCTGTCTGCCAAATTGCGGACGTAAAAGGAGCTCTGGAAAGGAAGGGAAGGGAATGGGAAAGAGTAAAACCCTCGACCCAGGGTGGACTGCCAGGCATATGCTTACCTTTTAGTGGTGTCGATGTAGGCTTGTTTGTAAGGGACTCTCTTCGTCGCTCGGGATGGCGGCTGTATTCTAGTGTAGGAGAGCGCTTGACCTGCAGGAGACGACCGAACCAAAGGGGTCCATGAAGTGTGTGGTACCTCTTCAAAGTGGCAGCGGGGACCTGAGAAGAAAGAACGGAGATCCCGCGGCACTGGGCAGTACGAAGCCCGTGCCAGCTTCAGCGCTCAGCGCTCAGCGTTCAGCGCCGTCATCCTCGTAAAGTTCAAGGTTCACCGGCTCACCCTTCCACGAGGGAGAGGTAGCGGGGAAAGTGCTGGTATCCCCCTTCCCCATCCAGCCAGGCCAGGCAACACCAAGTGCGAATGACCGCGAGCGAATGCAGCAAGAACCTCGCCGTAGCAGAAGTTGACGCTATGTAGCTTGAGAAAGTCCCCGTGAATAGCTGCCGCTGGCCCTCTGCGTCCTGGCGCCTCGAAGGAAGTACTGTAATACATACATAGGATGCATATGAACGCCTTCGTGGACTCGGAGGTTTCGAAGTGCTGATTAGCCTTCATTTCGTCGCTCCCTTGCAGTTGGGAGCTTGCTTGCTTGAGAAAAAGTGGCCACCCGGGTGGACGTCCTGTTGGTAGTCATGGCATCATGGGTCCTCGAAGATGAACGAACCAACGAACTCGAGAGTCGACGACGAGAGGTGGGTACTGTAAGCACTTGCCGCCGGATATTAGTACTCCGCCTACGGAAAGTTTCGGCGGTACGGAGAGTGACTGGTGATTGGTGATTGGCCTTCATTTCGCGACGCGACGGAGTGCCGTCTGGCAGCACTGCCAGTGCCAGCCTCCGAGTCGTTTATGTTCGAGGCTGGAAGGAAGAGTCAGCTCTTGAGCTTGAGCTCTTCGACCTGCGTCAGTCAAGGAGCAAGAGAGGTCATCGGCATGTGCGTTGCTGAACGAAGGCGAAGGCCTGTGAGTGAGTAAGTACCTCGGGTATATGCGGCACTCAGGTCACCACTGCGTACCTATCATACCATCCTGGCCCAGGGTTAATCCACTGATAAAGCCATCCCACCTGTGCCTCGAGATTCGAGTGGGACAGACACAGACACGATCTAGACGAGTGAGTGAGAAGTGAGTGAGTCCGTGATCGACAGCGCTCAAACCACACACATATCGATCAGATCGACGGAGACGGAACGGGTGCAACAGCAACAGGACACATGTGCGGATGAAAATACAGCTGTATCCCGGATGCAGCGGGTGCAGCTTGTTCATACTAATAGAGGGATGCTTCCTAGCAGTACTAGGTTCGCGGCACCAAATGCCTCAACCAATTGGCCAAGCACGTTCTGAGCTCCCGGCGGTCGCGAAGACTCGGAGAAACCATCGATCAATATTCCTGGAATCTGCGCACACAAGGTGGGTTGAGAACCAGAACCAGAACATAGAAAACAAACAAACAAAACAGCAATGTCAGATGCTTGGAAGAACCGGTACCACAGCGTCCACATGACATGAAAAAGCCCAAAGCCAGGTCTTCTGCCGTAGGACGGGCGCACCCATCTCGCAGCTAACGACCGCTTACACCCCACTGCGAGCTGAGAGCTGAGAACCGAAAGCACGCACGGATTTGCAACGGCCCCGAACCAGGATCACGATCGAGTGGCGTTACAGTAATCGTTCGCAGACGCAAAGAGTCGAAAGGGCCCTTTTCATTAGTCGCAAGAAGCTCTCTGTTCGTCCGCGGCGTGCGGATGAGAGAGGGGGGGGCACACCGTTAACAGCTCCCATCCCATCTGCCAACGCCGTTCTCAAAGCGCAGAGAGAGCATACTGTACCAGCACTTGGTGCCGCGGACCGGCCGACGTGACGGTTGGTCGGATCTGACGTTGACAGGACAAAGACAGGTTTTTTGATGATGCGGCTTTTAATTTTCTGTTTCTGTTTCTGTGTCTGGGGAGGAAGAGAGAGGCTGTTAGGCTGTCGACGTTGTTGTTGGCTGGTGTTGTGCAATGCACATGCATATGTACAATGTCAAGAAAGTGACCTCGAACGGTTCCGGGTCGGAAGAGGATTAGGGTGGGGCATAAACGGGCGTGATGAAGCGGAGTTTGTACCTCTCAGTACTTGTCGTCTGTACCGTGTACCAACTGGATCTCGACGGATGAGATGCCTTGAGACGAAGGCGGGGCCGGCGACATTCGCAAAGACGAGTCGGGAAAGACGGTTAGGCCTTGCTATGTTGCGTCGTATGTCGAACGCTGAAGGGAAGAGAACTCCGAGGACGCCGTACCGTGCCATCGAGATCGAGTAGTGCGGGCCAAGCACAATCCCATCTCACCGCGCAATGCGCAATCTGCAATTCCAAGCAAAGAGCCCAAAACGTATAGAGAAACCATCTCGGGTCTTCGCCACACCCCAGTGGTAGTAGCCACCGCCGCCGTAGCTCAAAAAAACAATGAGTCCAACGGGAGGACGGAGAATGCACCGAGGATCGACCGTGAACGTTGTGGTGGTGGCCGAAATCCGGACCCGGCGAGGAGCGACGTGCGTAGATCCTCGATGTACTTACTCTGCCATCATCATCATGCATCATCGTTGGGAAGACCGGCGTAAGCCTTCGATCCGTGCGCACATCGATAACAGCGGGCGTAGAGACAGGACAGGACAGGACAGGACCTGTCCCTGTGCGTGTAAGCAAGGCACGAGAGCATTTGTATACGCAGAACAGTGACAGAGGGGATGCCAATCGAGGTCGAATGAAGCACATGCAAGCAAGGCACGGCGTGCATCTTCCTGCATCCGAGTCTTCGACCCCGAGACGGCTTGCGACTGCACAAAGAAGACGGGATTGCGAGCCTGATGCCAGCGACGTTGCGGAACGGGTGTTTGAGTTCAGTCGGGTCGACTTTCGGGCCCACTCGATAGCGGCAGACCCATCCATGCAACAGAGACTTTTGAGAGATTGGATGGATGGACGGATGCTGTGAGGATGCCAATGAAGGAGGTCGAAGATGGCGAGATGCGAATGTGAAGGTTCAGGCACGCGACAGGACGTCAGCGAGATAAAGGGCTATATGGGGGATGGAACTGCCTGGAATGGTAGTGTACAGTGTTCGGACCTGAAGCGAGACGCTGTGATTGGAAGAGAAGTGACGAGGGGGAGGACGAAGAGTACGGAGGTGGTGGAAGAGGCGGATGGGGGAGAGAAGAGAATGAGAGCGGGGCCGATGGGATGGGGTAGAGACCGGTGGCGGTGAGAGAGAAAGAGGAGGAGCGGAAGGGGAAGGAAAGGCGTAGTGGTCGAGCAGGCCTCTCTAACTCCTCGAGGGAGATGGGTGGAGGCGTTCCCAGCGATGGAGGACTGCAGGACGTCATTGAACACTGAGCAGAGCGGTCGTAGAGCATGGCGGCCAATGAATCTGATGGCGAGGAGGCGTGGTGGCGGCAGGAAGGATGCCGGGTCTGGACGGTGGCAGGCCGGCCGGCGACACAGCGGGGCCGCTGATTGGCTCGGTGGGACGCGAGAGAGACGCCGGGGTGCGGAGGGTTTTGCTGATGTAAGCAGAGAGCGGAGGAAATAGCCGTGCCGATGGGATCTGAGATTTCTACATCTCGTCTCGGAGGGTGCTTCTCAAGAAGTGCTCAGACTGAGACTCTCGCTTCAGCCATCGAATAAGTACGACGCCCTTCCTCTCCTCTCGACGCCCTCTCGACGCCTCCCCCACGCCCCACTCCCCTCCCTCCGTCTGTCCTTCCCGCACGCGACACTCACTTGCTTCCTCTCGCTTAGGCGCCACATGCGGCACTCTACCTTTTTCCGAGGTACTCTATCTTCTACCTCACCGCTGCCTCGTACTATGCTCACGAAAGTCCTTCCCGTCTCCCCACAGGCTCAACTCCCTCCATGCTCTCCGTCAACACAGATGAAGCCGACTTCCACAGGAACCTCGACGAGAAACTAGAGCTCCTCCAGCAACTCTCCGACGACACCGATCGCTGGTTGGAGGACGAACTTTACGAGCCTAGCATCTCCGACGCCACCGCCTCCTCCATCACCCTCCCTTTCGAGTATGGTACGTGTTTTTATCTACCCGACCTCTCCTTCACATCCACTCATGCTATCTGCGTCGCGACAGAGGAAGAAAACGCGGACGCCTGCGAGGCCTGCGTATACGACCCCGCCCTCTTCCCTCCCTCCAGCCCGACACGGGGCTCCCTCGCCGTCGGTATATTCCCCATCACCAGCGACCGCGACAAGGTATGTCCACATCTTTCTCTGCTCAAATCTGCCGCAGTCCAGTCTCCCTTCTCGACCCCGGAAGATTTTTCCGTTCGTCTCTCCCACCGACGCGTAATTTGATCGCGCTCGCCAAACTTTGTGGAAGCGCTGCGTCCACTTAGGCGTTTTCCGCGCTAGGCGTCTCACTTTGTTGACCCTGCTCGGCAAACGCCTCTCTCCAACAACCTGCATCGCTCGGCTCTCTCCCTTTTCGACGTAGAACGAGAGCCGTTGGTGGGCCCCGGGTATACATAATAGTCGTTGCGATGCTATATAGCGTGTCCTCCAGCGAGCAACGCGACGCTCTCGAGCTCCCCAGGACTCTCATCATCCTCTCTGCGACGCGCTGCTGCTGCTATTGCTGTTGCAATACCTTATTTCAAACCGGAAGCTTGGCAAGGTTCTGATTGTGCCTATTCTTTTGCAGCCTCTTCCTTCCACACCCAACACCTTCGAATACAGGCTACCACCACCACCGCCTTCCACGCCGGGCTACGGGTCACCTGTTTCATCCTCACCGCCCACGACACCACTGTCGCCCACATTCTCCTCCTCCGTGTCGTCTTCCCCACGCGTTCCCCACACGCCGCCCCGGACCTCTTCCCTCCTCTACGCTCCACGCCCCCGTCCACGATCAAGCAGAATGAGTGTAGGCTCAGCACGGTCCACCTTGACACACTCGACCTTCCCCTCCATCTCGTCCACGCTCTCACATCTGGAGGAGCGCGAGACCGATGTTGCGAAGCGCAGCGGCGTTTACGTGACTGATGCTGAGCGGGGCGCCGAAGAGCCAGCAGAAGATACCGTCGCACCTACCTCTGTAAGGCCTCACGTGCTTGCCAGGAAGAGCAGCAAAGAACTCCTCAAGTTGCAGTCGTTCATTTCGGTGGCCGAGTCGGAGACGAGCGATGCGTCCCACGACGCGTTGCAGCGCGTCCGATCTGAGCTTCCTGTGCTCTCGACTTCGCACTCGTCACCGCAATTGCGCACCCTCGCGGACCTGGCTGCGATCCCAGCTTCGCCCATCCGCACGGTTTCCTCCGCCTCGACCGCCACCACCACCACCGCGTCGAGTCAGACGACCACGCGTCAGCACACCCTGACCCGGTCTTTTACTTTCCCGACAGATGTTCCGGACGACGCCTCCCTGTCCAGCACCACCATGTCCGCCACCACGCTGGCTGCAGGGCTCTCTTCCCGCTGGTCCCTCGACTCGACGCATTCGGCGCGACCAATCACCAGCAACCCGCTGAGTCCTGTCGCGGAAGCCCAAGAGTCCCCCATGAAACCCCGCAAACGGGACCGCCTCATCAGCTTTATCTCTCGCAACCGCGCAGGCTCGGTGGGCAAGTCCAGTCAACCTCCCGTCCCTGCGGATCCCGACTACGCCGACCTCGTTGGGTTCCAGCCCGAGTTCTTCGTGGGCACCACCACCACCAACGCTTCCACGTCCCACACGAAGCGCCATTCGCGCATCGCGTCCCAGCCGTCGACGTCCTCTCTCAACCTGCCGATGCAACAACCCGAAAGCGTCGTCCCTCCCCTCCCTCTTCCTCCCCCCATCTCCCTCTCCGCATCCGGGTCGAGCTCGGGGTCGGCCTCCGGGTCCCGCTCAGCCTCCACCTCCACGCTCCCCACCCCCATAGACGGCAGCCCAACGATGGCCGTCCTCCCACCCCCGGCGTTCTTCGCCTCCGAGCCATCCTCGTACCTCCCCGAGATCGACGACGGGGAATACGACGAGCTGGAGATGGTCGAGGACGTCCCGCTCCCGCCCACCTTACCGCTCCCCTCGCCCTCCGTACCCACCGCGTCCTTCCTCCTCCCACAGCGCCCGCAATCGGCGTTCCCCTTCCTCTCCGCTCTGCGCCGGAAGAACCGTCGGCACAAGAAACTGGTCATCAACGATTTCGCGCCCCCGTCTCCGACGACGTCGTCCTCGTCGCTCAGCGACGACAGGGAGAAGGAGGACGAGAGGGCGATCCCGGGCATCGTGGCTGCGCGCCGGGAGAGCCGGGCGGCGCAGCAGAAGGAGAGGTACGACGCGATCGTGCGGTGGTGTGAGCGCTTTGGGACGTTGCGGCGGGTGGAGGAGCGGCGGGATGGGAGTTTGCATATACATTGGAAGGAGTGGGAGGCTGCTGATATGGTGCGTTATTTTTTCGCTTTTCGCGCGTTTCTTGGATGGCTTGAGCGTTGTATTGACGGTGGATTTGCTAGGTGTGTCGGATACAGGGACAGGTGTATATCAATGACGTTGGGACTGTCAATATGACTTGGCATTATCTCAAGTAGAGCAAACTTTCCAACCAACCACAACATTCACAGCCTAGCGGCGCCCCCTCCTCCTCCCTACTCGACCCTATCCTCACGACGCGGACCACGAACCCACCACCACACTCCCTCCCTTTCCTTTGTCTTTGTGTCCCATACGAACTGTCACGTACATCATCACGCTCCTTTACGCTCTTTCGTTCTCTCTCTCTCTCTATTTCTGCATTGGTCTCGGTTCTCGCAAATCGCAATTCAGTATAATCCCCATCCACATTGCTATATAGTCTATCCCTGCACCAACCCCACGCTCGCTCGCTACTCTACTCTCTTCTTGCCCCGTTGTCACGCACACTCGCTTCTGTCTCTCGTCTCGTCTTGTCTTGTCTTGTCTGGGTTTTCCATCACCTTCACCTTCACCTTTTCCCCTGGTCACTGTCCACTGTCCTGTTCTTGGATCTTGTTCGCCCCCCTGCGTCGTCCGTCGTCGCCTCTTGTTGTCGTTGTCGTCGTATCACAGTCCTGTCTCGTGTGTGTTTTGTGATCGTGTTTTGTTTTGCGATACCACGAACAGTTCTCTTCGTTTCCTTCCCTTCCCCTCCCACCACCTCTTCCCCATCCACGCACCACCCGCTGCACCCTGGTTTCTGGTTTTCATCGCATCCCCCAGCACTCTCGAAAAGGAGCTCGCGCGTATCGGACCCTCTGCGAGGGGTCCCCTCCCTTACACGCTCAGCCCCGCCCCCCTTGCATTCCATCCCGGTCTCCTCGTTTTCATCATCACTTTTCGCATCCTCATCAGCTCTTCGCAAAGTAGATAGTAGCAGCAGCAGCAACCACCATAAACAACTCGAACACTCGTTAACGTTGGCATCTTCCTCTTTCCTTCTCTTTTTTGTATTAAAGAGTTATTGGTGTATGTTATAGTGGCGTTATAGAATCTCTCTCTCTCTCTCGATCTGGCGCGCGGTTTGGTCATGAGCTGGCTACGGTCAACGGTCAACGTTCAACGTTCAGTTGTGATTGCGGACCCAATTCAAGTGTGTAAGCTATAGAGGTGCACGTGGTGGCCGTGGATGAGCTTGAGGCCTTGAGGCCTGGCCGCAGCTGGATATATAGACCAGTCACCATGGTCTCAGGCCATGCGTACGTAGTGGACCTGGCAGCGTACAGGCAGGCAGGCCTGGGCAGGTCACGGTTCAGTGGAAGTCCAATTACATTCGCATCTAGGCCGTAGCACGACCAGCAGCCAGTTTCGTGACTGAAGACAAGGGGCAAACGTACAACCAGATGTGGGGTAGATTGGGAATGAGGCCAGACGGATTCAGATGGGACATCCGATCGCGGGGTAGGATACTGAGGTACTTCGCACACTCGACTTGCTTGATTGGTATTCGGACTGGAAGTATACGACTGACGGGAGTACTCTACAGGTAGGGCGGGAAAGCCAAAGTCCTGCATTGCGATTTCAACCGGCTCCAATCCAGCTCCAGTTCGTGCCTTCGAGCTTCGCGAACCCCAGCACCAGCACCAGCAGCAACCAGTCTCGATCCAAACGGAAGACGAGAAGGTGAGAAGCCTAGAAAGGGAAGAATGCAGGAAGGTGTTAGGGCTTCTGAGGTTCTTTGAAGTTTGAAATTGGGATCGGGACTGAATACTGTGCGGTCGTTGGCTCCCCCGGAGCAATGCGCTCGATTGGGATGCGGACCGAAGTGGAAGAGGTGGCCGACGCTGCGATCCGACTTGGAAGAAGGTCGGTACGGGTGCGGTACAGCGATGGGTACCGGCTTGTGAACCCTCAGTAGCTAGAGCACGACCCTTTGAGCTTGGTTCGGGACGTGAAGCTCAAGCTGAACGAAGTCGACGAGTTCAGTCCAGTTTGTGACTTCGACCGAATGAAGTACTCACAAAGCTGGTATAGCGGAGACCATTATGATCAAGACCAACCGGCGACGCACACCTCTTCGAAGGTTGCGGTAGACTTGATTGGTACGTGGACTAGGTCCTTCAACGGCAGAAGCGTTCACTTGTTTGCATTTTGACCGACCTGACCGGGACCGTGAGCTCCGACAGCGTAGTCAAAGTTCGAATCCTGGATCTCAGACCATGGGCCACATCGCAACAATTCCTGAGCTCAGAGCTGGCCGGCCGCTGAATTCGGATCGAGACTGAGCTGCCGGATCGAAGTTGGACGGATCGCGCGCGAACTCAGCGACTTTGGTTAGACTGGGATTTCGACTGAGGGTACACCAATCAGTAAACCTGGGGTGAAACTTGATTGGGAAGCAGACCGAACTTTGTTCCACACCCGAAGAGGCACGTCAGGTGAGATTGGGTAGGTGGACTCTGGAGGAGTGGAATGCCTTATGATCGCAATCCAGACTGCGATCACGAAAAGCTGGTCGGGATGCGCCACCACACGAGCCATGGTATGATGGTAGGCGGGCTTGCGTCATGATTGTCGTCTCTTCTGTCAAGCAGAAGTTCTCAAACTTCACGATCGAGGCGCGTGGTGGCGTTGACGTTGACGGACCCTTGCAGGTAATCAAGGGAACCTTAGATGGAGCTGTGGTTGCTAGCAAGTAAGCATGATGGGATCCTTCACAAGTGTGACGACACAGACTCACTGTACAGTACGAGCAGTCGGCGCTCCCGGAGCCCAGGTTCTTTCAAACGCTAACGCCACACCGGGATCGCGGTGGAGAGCCATTGATTACGGAGGCGTCGGGTCACTACGCAAAGTACGCGGGGTATGGTGGGTATCCAGGTGAAGTGACGAAGACTGGCGGTAACTTGCCAATAGAGACGCCACAATCCGTAAGCGTCATATTCGGTTCGGTGTTCTATAGAGATGCGGAGCGTATCTGTACTGGAGAGGTTGTGGCCCGCTAGAGGCGATCAACATGATGAGCACTGAGAGTCACGAGAGAGAAGCGCGTCGTCCAAACTGAGTTATGGTGTAGAGTAAACTCTCATGCGAGGTAGGACACAATCCGGACTTTGAGGCGGGCTGACTGTCCTTGTGGTGTCCGGAGTGCAGTGATTGCTGGATCCTTGATTGTGATGCAGACCATAGCCCATGCGACGTCGCAGAATGGTCGTCCCAGTTCAAATACCGACCAGGAGCGACCCGATGTCACCGCCAGCCGGATCGGTGACTATGTTCGAGGAATACAGCATCCGTTTGGGACCATGACCCTGGAGCAGCGGACGCCTCGGTATCCACGGGTCCTCCGTTCAAGCCTGAAGGGTCAGAAGTTTCTCGGTCAGCCTTGAGTCAGCGATACGAGATCGTAAGAAAGCCGACGTACGGTCTATTTCCTGATTGAGATTATGACTGAGATTGCATGATCCACTACCGGAGGCGACAGAAGGCTCGTAGCCTCGCTCCGCCGCCGACTTCCACGTGAATGGCGATCAAGACCAGATTTGGTGATTCCTCTGAAGCTCCCAAATGTCCACATAAGTAGATTGGGATTATGACCGATCGCTAGATTCAGATTCCAATGTTCTTTGTCACTGAATGTTGGGAAGTCATAGCTCCATGCAGATATCCCGAATGGACGAGGGACAATAGTTATGCCTGGACCATGACGCCACAGTACTAAGTTCGACGAGTACCGGCTGGTGGTGCGATGATCTATATATAATCAGTCGTCCCTGGAATGAAATCGATCGTGAGAGGCAAGCATTGAGGACAGACATCAAACAACCTTACCTGGTGTGATCTTCCTGTTATCTCGTCAGAAGAGCTCTTGCAGGGTAAGAAAATGGGATACGCTGCCGGTCGAGATCGCACGACCCCACACATGCAATAATACGATGAGCGTGGTATCAGGAGAATCGGAGAATATCCGTCGATATCTGAAGAAGTCTCCGCAGCAGCGTAGCGGAAGGGAGATCGACGGTGATTGGACGCCTAGGCCAACTTGAATTCTGGGCCAAATGGACGAGTAAAAGCGAATCGCTCACCAGGTTCCAGAAGCCTGGCAAATCCGAGGAGCTCAGCTCTTGGACGCAGTAGTACCGGTATCGTAGGTCAAAAGCTTGAGGCAGCGTTAGCCATGGTTAGTTACACCAGGTCTACTGTATCCATGACGAGTGGTGGTCCGTAAACGTAGCATGCTAGCAGTTGAGCCACTGGGTGTCCGGGGCCGTAAGTTTGGAGGTCTGTCGTCTTCATCCTACGACGAGATTCCTCAACAGAAGTTCAAAGAGCAGATGGTTTCGGTATCCACGAGCGGGTACATAATGTAGATTGAGCTCAGTCGAGAAGGTAAGGGAGACAGCCTGAGAGGAGAATTCAGCGACACACGGCTCACTAGCGCTCACTGCCAGCAGTGGACTGTGGCGGGGGGAAAGCAACCTACAAGCGACCAGTGACGACACGCGCCGCGGAGGCACGTGCACTACCAGCAATCCGGTATTTTATTTGAATAAAATAATGTA